>CAUYUJ010005758.1:336485-351485 GCA_963575745.1 Prorocentrum cordatum | reverse complement strand
TGTGATGGGCAGAAACTTCAGCGTGAACATCTTGGAGCTTGATGCAAGGGCTCGTCTCGCATCCATGCTTCCCGAAGCCTCCACGGCTCTTCCAGCATTGATTATGGTCAGGCATTCCCATCGGTCGCTCACGAATGGCTCTTCTGCATCCTGCGCGCGGTACGAGTCCCAGAGCCGATGTACACGTTCATCTTCTACATATACCAGTGTGTGCTGTGCTTCGGCGTCTACGCCCAGCGGCAGATGCTCCTCTTCAAGGTGTTGTCGGGGATCCTGCAAGGCTGTCCAGCCTCCGGAGCCTTACTTCGCCGCTACGAAAGTTCGGCCAAAATGCAGCGCCGCCCGCTCGGCGACGGGGCCCCAGTTCAACGTTGGCAGTGGGCATGTTAGGCCGCGGGGCCCCAGTACAGTGTTTTGTCCAAGCGTTTTTTCGGTCAAGTCTCGGGCAGGGCCGCCCTTTCGAAATCGAGCCCGAGGGTTTCGAAATCCAGTCGAGCTCGTGTTTTTGAAGAAGTCCTGGGCGGGAGCGCCATTTCGAAATCGAGCCCGAAAGTTTCGAAATCCGGTGAGGAGGGACCGCTGCGGAGGAGCGGCGCCTCCTGCTCCACCGGGGCGCGCGCGCCCTCTTCAGGAGGTCACACCTCCTTTCTCGAATGTTATACCGTATTGGAGCATGCGTCGACGATAGTCGTCGCTAAAATTTAGTGTCGACGCTACATTTTAAGCATGGTAACATTAAGGCCGACTACTAAATAAGCAGCTGCACTAAATAAACATATATGGATCTACATGGCAGGCAACCCCCCCCCGGGCTGCAGGCGCCCCCCCCCGGACTATATACAGCCCCCCCCCCCGGACTGCAGGCGCCCCCCCCCCCCCCCCCCCCCCCGGACTGCAGGCGCGACAGGCCCCCCCCGCAGGGCTGCAATGGTGCGTTGACGCGCGAAACGCGCGCGTTCCCCCCCGACTGCAGGCGCCCTCTTCCCCCAGGCTACAGGTACCCCACCCTGGGCCCTGAATTATTGCTTCCCCCCCGGACTACAGATACCCCCCGCCCCGACTACAGGCACTCCTCCCCGGACTACAGGTACCCCCAGAAACATTGAGGGGCGCGGAGTAGCCTGGCGGGCGCGTGCCCGCCCGAGCTCTGTCGGCGGTGGGCACGTCTGCTCGCGCCATGCGCTCCCCGGGGCGCGTTGCGCGGCGATGCCAGTGGCCCGATCTCCGACATCTGCGAGGCTGCGTAGGAGGCCAGCTACCCTGGCGCAGACACCAAGCTCCGGCGCCCGAGGCCTTGCTGCCCGCCCGGGTCGCCGCCCGAGCGGCCCACCTCGGCGCTGCTGCGGGGCGCTGGCTGGCCCGGCCCCCCCGCCGCCGGCTGCGCGGCAGCGAGCCGGCGCGCGCGCCGCCCAGGCGCCCAGGGCGCGGCAGCTCGGCAGCTCCAGCGGGCGGCAGGGGCGGCCGGCCGTGCCTGAAGCGCCAGCGCGCGCGGCCCCGGACAGCGCTGACGCACCGAGACGCCCGCCGCAAGTTCCAGGCGCGGCCCGCGAGCCAACGCCTCAGCCTGATGAGCATGGGCGACGTCGACGCCGCCGCGGCGGTGAATCACCTCGACCACCTGTACTTCCAGGGCCTCAGCATCCTGCGCGCCAGGAGCGCCGTCCACGAAGCGGTCTTCGCGAAAGACTACCCCCGGAGGTCTCCGACGACCATGCGCCGCTCGGAAGACGCCCTCGCCGATTGGTTCAAAGCGGGGCCCGATCGCGCGCTCGATCCGCTCTCGCGGGGGGGGGCCAGTCCTCATTGCCGACAGCCGCGCCGAGGGAGGCGCCGAGGGGGTCGGCGCCGCTCGGGCCCTGCTGGCCAGTTACGACTGCTACGACAGGCCCAGCAGCGCCCTCTTGATCGTTGGCCGCGACGTCAGCCAGCGCCAGACCGTCTCGAGCCCGAACTACCCGAGTTTGGCGGTCACTTGGCGGGCAAGAGCCGGCTCCCACGATGAAGTCGGACGACCGCGACTGCACCGTCGTCGTTGGCGACGAGGCCAACGAGAAGGCGGGCCGCTCGGCGTGTCGGGGCGCCCTGCTGTGGGCCAAGCGCCCAGGCCGCCCGAGTCGGCCACTCTTCAGCCTTTCCTTTGCAAAGTACGAGCAGCTGATCAACCGGGCCGTCATCGACGTCGGCCTATCGGCGCCCCGGGTCACCTCGCACTGTGCCAGGCGCGGCGGGTCCCAAGCAGCTCAAATCTGTGCCGGCAGCCCTCCGAAGGCTGCAGTTTTTTCTGCGTTGAATATGTCCCCGCCCCCCCTGTGCCCGCAGTTCGACATGCGGGCGCGGGGGGACAGAAGACCTCGATAATTCAGGCTGTAATCTTTGTTCGAGGCCCGAGCCTCGGCAGAAGCGACGCGTTGCAATCTAGGCGCTTCGCGCACTCGCACGTCGTGCCTCACGTCTGGCGGCAGGCCGCGCGTGCCGCGAGGCGTTTGTGGCAAGCCGCGCGTGCCGCAACAGTGTTTTGTCGTTGCCGCATCTCACGTCTGCTCTGGTCGCCCGTGTAAAGTAACTAATTGGTGTTGTAGCAACATTATGTTCCCAACCTCTCTTGCTGTGAGCTCGAGGGCGGCCGCTCTTTGAGGGTCGATGCGACTGTCAGTCCATGGCGTTTTTTTGCTTTATAGTTCCCACCCGCCCGTGCCACGAGGGGGGGCGACATAATGTCTCGACAATTCATTTTGTAACCTTTAGTCGGGGCCCAAGCCTCGGCAGAAGCGACGCGTCTTTGTGATGCCCTTGGCCAGTTACAATCTAGGCGCTTCGCGCGCTCGCGCGCCCTGCTTCGCATCTTGCGGCGCGCGTTCCACGAGACGCTCGTGACTCGCCGCGCGTGCCGCAGGGGTGACCCGTTACTGCCGCATCTCACGTTTGCTCTGGTCGCCCTTGTAAAGTATCCAACTGGTGCTTTAGCAACGTTATGTTCCCAACCTCTCTTGCTGTGAGCTCGAGGGCGGCCGCTCTTTGAGGATCGAAGCGACGGTCAATCCATGGCTTTTTGGGTTTTTGTTCCCACCCGCCCGCGCCGCCAGGGGGGACGACATAATGTCTCGACAATTCAGTTTGTAACGTCTAGTCGGGGCCCAAGCCTCGGCAGAAACGACGCGTCTTTGTGATGCCCTTGGCCAGTTACAATCTAGGCGCTTCGCGCGCTCGCGCGCCCTGCCTCGCATCTTGCGGCGCGCGTTCCACAGGACGCTCGCGGCACGCCGCGCGTGCCGCAGGAGTGTCCTGTAGCTGCCGCATCTTACGTCTGCTCCGGCCGCCCTTGTAAAGTATCCAACTGGTGTTTTAGCAATGTTATGTTCCCAACCTCTCCTGCTGTGAGCTCGAGGGCGGCCGCTCTTTGAGGATCGAAGCGACTGTCAGTCCATTGCTTGTTTGACTCTATAGTTCCCACCCGCCCTCGCGCGGCCACGAGGGGGGCGGGGAGGGGGGCTGAATTGTTTTAGAATGCAGGTTGTAATCTTTACTCGAGGCCCAAGCCTTGGCAGAAGCGACGTGTCTTTACGATGTCTTTGGCAAATTACAAAATTGGCGTTTCGCGCGCTCGCGTGCCCTGCCTCGCGTCCTGCGGCGCGCCGCGCGTGCCGCGAAACGCTTGCGGCGCGCCGCGCGTGCCGCAGCGGTGCCTTGCACTGCCACATCTCACGTTTGCTCTGGTCGTCCGTGTAGAGTAGCCAACAGGTGCTTTAGCAAATATGATATATCGTATTGGAAATCCGTCGGCCTGCGTTTGCAAGGCCATCGACAGGTGTCAAATGCAGCTTGCCAGGCCAGCTAGACTTAAGAGGGAATAGGTTTGCGTATAGAGGCAGGGCAGGACTGAGCAGCGAAGCCGGGAAAACCAACCAAAAAGAGGCAATCGGAGGGATCCCAAGGAAGGGGAGAGGGGGCCCAGACGGCGAGGAAGTTGGGGATATGACGAGCACTTCGCTCGTCGGGAAACTATACACTAGGCTCCAAGCGAGGGCTCCAACTCCCGCTGTATTAGTGCCTGTGGGCGTCTGGGATTACGCCTGCGTCCAACATCTCAAGGACCGCATTGCAGACGCCACCGGCATCGGCATTGAACTCGCGGCGTGCGGGGCATATTTCAAATTTGTGCACTCCAGCAATGGATCTCGGAGCCACGAGCAGCTCCGACCCTTGCCCGCATAGGCTGATCGCAGATCAATCGACAAACACCTCCACTGATACTATACCTGCCGTGATGCACGCAGAAAGTTCACATTGAACAACACGCGCCGCGCGGGGTGCTGAAGCGCGCGGCGAACTGCAATGGGGAACCCAGGCTGCTCTGTTGACTTGTTCGTGGCGTCAGCCAAGAACCCGCCACATGATGCAACAACGCTTAGCGTACCCGCCTGGTAACGCACGCCGTCGTAGGATGAAACCCGACCGCGTGCACCACCCTGACCTCTGCCGGCGACGAGCCCAGGGGGGATGCAGACGTGGCGGGCATCCTCAAGAAGGTCCAGGAAGTCGTTGGCCTTATGGGAAGTTTTTTGAACCTTCCCCGAAAACAGAGAAGGCTTCTCAAAAGGCCGCAGGGGGTTGAGAAGCCCCGCCGCCTTTGAGAAAGCCTGCCCCCTCTCACTTCCCCCCTGGGCCCCTGGGCTCGCCGCCGGTTCTGCCTGTGCGATCGGGGGCGTAAGCGACCCAGCTTTCACAGACGGCTGGCGGCCGGCGAGCACGGATGGCACGTCTTTCAGCTTCAGGTGGATTGACCGACCTGTCTGCAGTCCATCCAGAGGGCGTTAGAAAGCCGGCGTGCGCGCGCACGGACGGGATCTTTTGGATCGCGTGTCGCGCCGCCGGTTCTGGCCCACCACGCTTCGGTGCGACATGTTATCCTTTTCCTTGCCCCCAGACGTCGACGACCCGAGCCTCTCCCAGCCTCCCGCCCAGCGTAGCGGAGCGACATTCTATTCGCTTGCAGGGCATAGCGTGTCGCTGGGGCCGCCGCAGCGACACGTGAAGCAACAGCTTCCGATGGTAATCCATGGCGTCAGAAGGGACGGCGCGCGTGCGTATTTTAATCTGCTAGAGAATGGAACTCCCGCAGACGTGCCACCACTCTGCAGTAGGAGAGGACGCATTGCCCCTGGGAGGGCCCTGGGAACGCCGTGGGATTGGACGCATAAAGACCCCCCCCCGCGTACCCGCTCTGCTAGTGGCGGGGAAGCGCCACCCCTGCCACGTAATATACGGTGGAACGGAAAGAGATCGCGCCTTCTGCGCTCCCCATTTGGTGGCGAGGACGTGCCACTCCTGCCACGCAAAGCACCCTGAAACGGGAAAAGGCCGCACCCCTTGCGCACCCCTTCTGCTTGCGAGGAAGTGCCCCCGCCCCCCCCCCCCGCCGCACAAAAAAAGATGGAACGGATAAAGACCGCCCCCCTGCGCACCCCTTTTCATGGCAAGGACGTGCCACACCTGCCGCGCAATCGACGGTGAGACGAAGAGACCCTACCCTCTGCTCACCCCTGTGGCCCTGTGGTGGAGCGGAAGTGCCACCCCTGCCACACAATATGCGGTGAACCAGGTAGAGACCGCAACCTTTGCGCACCCCCGCTGGAAGCCAGGGCGTGTCCCTTCTCTGATGTCGAGGAAGTGCGATCCCTGTCGCGCAGATATGCGGAGCAACGGATAGAGACCGCAACGCTTGTGGTGGCGAGGAGGTTCCACCCGCGTGACGCAATCAGCGGAGGACCACATAGAGATCGCACCCTCTGCGCGTCCCCTGTGGTGGCAGGGAAGTGCAAACCTTGCCACACAAAATACGTGCAACGCTCTGGACGTGTAAAGGTCTGTGCAGCTTATGGGGTTTGTCCATGTGCCTGGACATGTATGTGCAAGGGGCACGTGAATGTCAGGAGAAGGAAGAGGGTGAGGCGTGGAAAGAAGGTGTCGCGGGTACAGCGCGGGTGGGAAATAGAACAACAACCGCACTCAGGACGTTTGGGGAACCATCGAAGACATTAGGGCATTTGATTGCGTGCTTGCCCTCTCGGGGGCATCTTGGGGCCTTCCTCGGCCATCGGATAGGCATGCGCATCTTCGGCCGTCTTTTGCTGTTGAGGCCCTCTTTCATAACCCTTCAGGTCGTGTTCGAACCTCGGATGGCGTCCCCGCAGAATTCTTGTGGCAATCTAGAGTGGCCAGGAGGCTGAGCCGCCGCCTCCCCCGCCCCACCCCGTATACCACAAAGCCATAACAGAGACAACCAGACAGCGGTCCAACATACAAGAACACAGCTTTGCTCCCGCAAGGGGGCTGATGTGTCCCATCCTGTTTCATCTCATCACTATTGTAGCATGTCGTCCCATCACCGTCGAATCCCCGCCACTTCATTGCCATGCTGCCATCCGTTCCACTCTCATCGCGCTCCCTTCAACATGCTCGACCATCATAGTCTGGTTTCTGCTGTGGAATTTGGTCAAAGCACCTCTGAAGCCAGCTGGAACTGTGCATGGCGCACCCATTGATGGAGGGGGCACCCATTCGTTTGGAGCTGCCTTTGTCCAGGAGCGCGCGGTGTTCAAAACGGCGCACGTCAAAGCGGGGATCAACTTCGCCAAGTACGAAGACATTCCGGTGGGCGCCGGTTGGAATTTCGGCCGAATCACCGAGTCTTCGGCGTGCTGCAGTCGGCGATCTCGGGGGACCCGCCGATTTCGGCCAGGTGCTTGGCCTCAGAGGCGCGTGGAAGCCCTCCCATCATCCCCGCACTCACCCCTCCCAACGCCGCCGGCTCCAAGAGCCCGCTTCGGCGCGCAGGTGGAGACCATAGGGGGCACTGGCAACGAGCAGCCCATGGAGTCGTTCCAGGACGCCTGCGAGAAGTTCGACATCCCCGAGGGTCTCGCGGCCTCCATAGAGAGGTGCGGCTATGACGTGCCCACGCCCGTCCAGAAGTACGCCATACCCGCGGTCTCCCACACTCCGCCTGCCTCCTCTCTCCTCCTGCCTCCCCGCCATCCGCCCCTCGCTGCTCCTCCTTCCTCCCCTCCCCCCTACTTCACCATGACTTCTCCCTCTCCTCCTCTCCCTCCTTCTCGTCCGGACTACAAGTACCCCCCCGGCTACAGGTACCTCCCCCCCGAAGTACATGTACCCCTCCCCCGGACTACAGGTACCCCCCCCAGGACTACAGGCCCCCCCCCCCCCCGGACTACAGGTACCTTTCCCCCGGACTACAGGTACCCCCACTGGACTACATCCACGCGTGCGTTGACGCATGAACACGCGTTCCCCCCCAGACTGCAGCCTTCCCCCCCGGACTACAGGTACCCTTCCCCCGGACTACAGGTACCCCACCCCAGACTATTGGTACCCCCCCCCGGACTACAGGTACCCCTCCCCCGGACTACAGGTACTTCTCCCCGGACTACAGGCACCCCCAGAACTATTGAGGGACACAGTAGCCGTTTTGGCTCAAGCGGCAGTTCCCGCGAGAGCCTTCCAAAGCCTTTTGCCCCTGCGATGGCCCCCTCCGCCCCGGCCATCGCCTGCGACGTCCGCGGACATCTGCTGTGCGAGCGAACAGCACGCCCGACATGCACTTGCAAGGACTGGAGCAGCCCAGGCGTGACCTCCGCCGCCTTCACGGCGTGCCGCTCCGCCTCGCGATGGTGTCTCGCCTACCTCGGCCACGCCTGGAGCATCTCCAGGCACATCGCGACGATCAGCGCTGGCACACTCTTCAGGGAGATCACGGAAGAGGTTGCGAAGCACGTGGCACATGGCCCAGAGTGTGGACGGGTCCGCCAAAGAGCTTGCCACCAGCCAACTCGGTGACGAGCAGCGACAGCGACGAGCAGCGGCGAGCAGCTTGGTCATGACAGCGATGCTCAAGAGTCAACGGCAAGAAGCTGCCTACCGTTCCGCCCTTACCGCTGGTACCGTCTCAGCCGGTAGCTCGCGACCTGCTGGGCGGAGCCGAGTTCTTCGAGCTGTATGGTGACGAAAGTGCCGTAGTTGTTGCCGCACCATGATTCTACAGTCGCTGTCCGACGTACATTGCGTCTGTGGTTTGTACGGCGCTGCTTCGAAGCAGTGCGGGTGCGAGTTGGCTGGTCGATTCGCGGACCTGCGTGATGCAAGCGCCGTATGCGCTCGCGCTCAAAATGCCACTCGAGCGCTCATTGACCCGTGCCACAGCCACGTCGAAGATGTGATGTGCAAGGCGGATACCCTTAGGTGTGCGGCGGCCCAGGGTGAGTCGTTGAGCGAGCTAAGCTTTGGCTGCGCCGCTTCTGGCGCCATGCCCCTCCCAGCAGACGAAGCCCAGGTTGTGGACATCGGGATCTTAAGGGCGGGCACGGTGGCGGATGAGAGCGTCGCGTCGCCGGGTGTATTCATCGCAGGTGACATCTTCCCCATCAGACATTATCGCCGAGTGTTGGCTCTTACTTCGCCCAGAGCTTCAGTTGGAAATATGAACTGTGCCCCCGTCATTTTCGCTTGCTCCTCGTGCGTGCTGTGCGGCGCGTGCTTGCAGTCGCCTGCAGGAAATAAATCTCTTCCTGCCACCTCCCAATCATATCTCCTCTACTTGCTCCTCCTCCTCCGCCTCCTGTTCCTCCTTCTCTTCCTCCTCCTCATCTTCCTCCTCCTCCTTTGCCCCTCCTCCCTCCCCTCTTCCTTCGTTCTCCTCGCATTCATTATTTGAATGGCCTCCGGCCAGTGCCGCCGACCCGAGGCGCTCCAGATGCTGGTGGTTGACACGATGACGACGACGACGATGGCGACCTCGACGCCGACAACGGGCGACTTATGACTAACGGGACGAGGGAGGTGGGAGGCGGGAGGCGAGAGGCGGGAGGATGTGGAGGAGCGGAGGAGGAGGAGGACGAGGAGGAGGAGGAGGAGGAGGAAGAGGAGCAGCAGGAAGAGCAAGATGAGGACGGAGGAGGGATGATGATGATGATGATGATGATGATGATGATGATGATGATGATGATGATGATGATGATGATGATGATGATGATGATGATGATGATGATACGAACGAGGATGATGACGAGAATGAGTACGATGATGATGCTGATGATGGTGATGATGATGCTGATGATGGTGATGATGATGATGATGTTTATAGTTATTGTGATGATGATGACGATGAGGATGATTATGTTGATGGTGGTGATGATGATGGTGGTGATGATGATGTTGATGCTGATGTTGATGATGATGCGGATGTTGATTATGATGCTGCTGATGATGAGGAGGAGGAGGATGTTGATGATGATGCTGCTAATGATGATGGTGATGATGATGATGGTGGTGGTGATGTGGATGATGATGCTGATGTTGATGTTGATGATGATGATGGTGATGATGATGATGATGGTGGTGATGATGATGCTGATGGTGCTGATGATGGTGAGGGTGATGCTGATGATGGTGATGATGGTGATGATGATGATGCTGAGGATGATGCTGATGATGATGATGACGATGATAATGCTGCTGATGAGGATGCTGAGGATGAGGATGATGATGATGATGATGATGATGATGATGATGATGAGGATGATGCTGATGATGATGAAGCTGATGATGATGATGATGATGATGATGATGATGATGATGATGATGATGATGATGATGGTGATGATGGTGACGATGATGACGAGGTGGAGGAGGACGAGGAGGAGGAGGAGGAGGAGGAAGAAGAGAAGGAGGAGGAAGAAGGATGAGGAGGAAGGGAGGAGGAGCCGGAGAAGGAGGAGGAGGAGGAGGAGGAGGGAGGAGGAGGAGGAGGAGGAGAAGCAGGAGCGGGATGAGGAGGAGGAGGAGGAGGAGGAGGAGGAGGAGGAGGAGGAGGAGGAGGAGGAGCGCGAGGACGAGAGCGCGAGGACGAGGAGCGCGAGGAGGAGGAGGAGGAAGGAGGAGGATGAGGAGGAAGGAGGAGGAGGAGGCCGGGACCGGGACCGAGAGCCAGGGCCGGGGTCGGGGCCGGGGCCGGGACCGGAGCCGAAGCCGGAAGCTGGGCTGGGCCCGGCCGGGACCGGGAGCCGGAGCCAGGGCCGGAACCGGAGCCGGGGGCCAGGACCAGGGCCGTGAGCCGGGGGCCAGGGCCGGGATCGGGGACCGGGGCCAGGGCCGGGATTGGGAGCGAGGCCGGAGCCTGGGCGAGGTCCCCGCGGGGCCGCGGGCCAGGGCCGGGGCTGGAACTGGGCCTGGAGCTGGAGCCGGGACGGGGAGCCGGGGTCAGGGCTGGGGCTCGGCAAGGGACGTGGGCTGGGGCCGGCGGGGGCCAGGGCCGGGGCCAGGGCAGCGGCTGGGGCCGGGGCCATGGCCGGGGCCGGGACGGGAGCCGGGGCCAGGGCAGAGCGAAGTGTGTGCGCGCTCAAGCCCACGCTCTCAGAAACTCACACGCCAGATCGGCGGATTTCCTCTCCTGTCCTTGCTCCTTCGTCCTCCCTCCCTTCCCCCTCTCTCTTCCCCCCTTCCCTCTTAGCTCCACCTCCTCCGCCTCCGCCATCCACGCCGCTCCCACGGTCGCGGCTGGCGCCGATGTAATGGTCACGGCCCAGACCGGAAGCGGCAAGACGGCGGCCTTCCTGATCCCCATCATCGCCACCGCGCTCCGCGAGGCGGGTTGGGTTTCCAGACTTCAGGCGTGGCCTCCGATGCAGTCACAGAGCTGCGTGAATTAGTTGGATTGAAAACACCTTGGGCGCGTTTGCATCCGAACCTCGGCCTTCGAAAGCCGCGTTCGGACGACTAACCCGACCCCGTGCAGCTGCGTGTAGCCCAGGGTGTTTGCCTCCCCTCGTTGACTGCGCGCCGCGGCAGGGGTGGAGTGCAGGCCATGCGGACAGGAAGGAGGCCTCGCTCCTCATGGTGCATGAGACGTGTTATGGGTTTGCTGCACTTTGGCGATGACCGCATGCGACCGTGCCCAGTGGAGCATGATGCTGGAGTACCTTGTGATGCCCGAAACATGTGAGGGCCTTGCTGGATCGTCGAGGCGGAGACTTGTGGCGCCATTTGGGGCACAAACGTGTGAGGGGCGTCCTGGAATGAGGATGAGGGACCGCATACGAACGTGCCCAATGGGGCATTAGCTGGAGCTCCCGTATGCGGTACGGACCGTGTATGGGGTTATGCCGAAATCATCGCACCAGCTTCATAAGACCGTGCACAGTGGGGCCGCAGGTGGTGTTCCCTATGGGGCACTATGAACTGAGGGACTGCCAAATTTTTGACGCTTTGTGTACCCCCACCGGCCCACCAGCCCATCCAGAAACGATGCCCAGGGATGTTGTGGAGGAGCGGCGCAGGTAAGCATGCAGTGAAGCAAGGACGCCAACAATGGTGAAAGTAGAAACCTCGGAGAGCCTCTTGCAGCCATCTAGGGGCCATTTCGGAAGCCTTTCGGGCTACGTCTTGGGGCTTCCTTGGGGCCTTCTGAGGGGGCCTGGGGGCTCCCTTGAGGCTACCTCGGAGGCCATCATTCAAAGGAGGGGGGTATCCAATTACGGTCCCCCCGTCGGAGGCGGACTAGTCGCATCTTGGCTCCCTCTTGGGCCGCTCTTGGGGCCCTATTGAGTGCTCTTGGGGCCGTCTTGGAGCCCCCTTGGGCCCTTCTCAGGTCTCTATTGAGCCATATTGGAGCCATTTTGATGTCTCAGAAGGCAGACAACTTGATTCTAGAATGGCCCATAGGTAGTGTCAGAAATTTGGCATGTCGTTTTGCAATGCTGCGCCGACTTGTGGTCATCTTTGGCTATCTGGAGCCCTCTCGGGCCATCTTGAGCCATCTTGGACGCTCCAGCGCGTCGCCCCCCCCTCCATACCGAGTGGGGAGGAGGAGGAGGAGGAGGAGGAGGAGGAGGAGGAGGAGGAGGAGGAGGAGGAGGAGGAGGAAGGGTAAAGTTCCAAGCGTGCACGCTGCAACCTGTCTCATTGTGCAATGCCCCGACACCCCCACCATCCCTCGCAAAAACCAATCAATGAAGAGTGACGGCGGTGTTGCCAGCGTTGTGTCTAGTGCGTGCACCCGAATCACTCTGCATTTGCTTCGACAGGGATGGTGGGACTGAACGCAGCGAGCCGTACGCCGTCCCTGGCGAACTGCATTCTGTATCTTTTGCTGACAGGATGGTGTGCCTGAACACCCCCGCCGTCCCTGTCGGAAAGCACTGCCAAGTGATGGTGGGTCTCCCGCGCGTGCTCCGGAGTATGGGGCGGAGTGCACTTCGTACCGTTTTGTCGCAAGGGATGGCGGGTGGGGTGTTGGCATTGCACACTGCTGGTAATATGCCGACACCCCTGCCGTAATTGTCAAGAACCAGTGCAAATTGATCGCGGAGCGTCCGCGCGTGATCCAGCCTGTTGTTGCAATATGCTTGTCGTATGGTTTTTCGTAAGGATGGTTGGGTGTGTGGCAGTGTGTCGCCGGTCGGGTGGGAGAGAGGGTGTTCGTTCAATGATGAATCACTCACGGACGAACTACGCCCCGGGGCTGGTGGGATTCAAGTGGAGACCGCATGCGACCGTGCCCACTGAGGCCGTATCTGAAGTCCCCCATAGGGCACGAGAAGTGTCTTCCACTGCTCTGCCGCCGCGCTGCCGTGTATCCCCGCGCATGCTCGCACGTGCTTGTCGTTGCGTTCTCCCAGCCAGAGCCGCCAAAGCAGCAGCAAACATTCAACGTCTCGAGGCTCTAGTCTGGGTTGGTGCTGGTGCGGTGAGACGAACATGTTGCCGCAATCGAGGTAAGAAGGAGGTATTGTGGGCAACATGTCTGGTATGATAAGTGTTGCATCCTTGTGTCATGCTTGGTTTCTTCGCACACTCGTGACATCTCTTCCCATCGTTTCTTGTTGTGTATGTGTTTTTGTGTGGGTGGCCGGCCCCCCCCCCCTGGTGCGGCCCACGCCTGCGCCCCGTCTGAACGGCGCAGGCGCTGGGGCTGACGCCGGCTGTGTCTTTCCCCTTCCCAGTCTCTCATGCCGCCCACTCTGTGCACGTGGGGGGCCCCACCTCAGGGGGGCCTCCAGTAGCGCCGGCTCTCTGTCGCTGCTGCCCGGGTGCAGCCCGCCAGCTCTCGATGCGTTTGTGGCGTGGCGCGCCGCGTCTCCCCCCCTGGCTTGCTCCTGTACTGGCCCTGCGGGGTACAGCCTCCAAGTACTCGGAACTCGGGCCACGGTCCAGCCAGCCCTCTTGCTGGCCGTGCCCTCGCCACCGCCAGGCTCGATCCTTTTTCTGAGGTCTGCATGGGCACCGCCCTCGGGTGCGGCCCACGCGTGCGCCTGGTCTGGCCAGCGCAGGTGCCGAAGCCGGCGCTGGCTCTCGCTCGGCCACGCCCAGGTTGCCCGTTCCGGAGGATCGTGGCGCCCCTGTGCCATGCCCTCGCGCCCTGGGGCGGGGGTTCAAAGGTTCCTCGACCCTGGCGGATTTTCTGTGCTGCCGCCGTGGCATGGGCGCCGACTCCCCGCCGTCTGGCCCCTCCGTTCTCCTCTGCCTCGGGGCCTCCCTTACCTCTCCTGATATGGGGCTCGATACGGAACACCTTGCTGTTCTACAGCTAATTCAAAGTCTGCCTCGAGCGTGGTGCGCACTCTTACTGGCACCGTTCCCGATCGGCTGGTCGGGAGCACTGAACACGACGGCTCAGGCGGCGCTTTGCGTTCCGTCCTACCGCCGGGCTCCCAGTGCCCCGCGTCACAGCCAGACTGCGGGTTCAAAACTGTGCGCACCTCCTCCGCCTCTTGTATTGCATTGCATGGGTTTCGGCTTCTTCCGCGGGCATTCGCCTTTGCGGCCTTTTTCCTGCGTGCGAATGCCCTCGTCCAGTCCACCCATCTGCTGTGCCAGGTGGGAATTCGCTTGGGGTATCCCAACTCGGCGCTCGCGACGGTGTAGCCACCCCGCTGCCAGAGGAAAACAAGTGTGTGTGTGTATGCTTCCGCCCTCCGTCGTCCCTTTCTTCTGGGCTGCGGCTGGCTTCCCGGCTCTTCGGGTTTCAGTCTGGTCATTGCTCCGCGTTCTGTCGGTGTCGCTCGTCGGGTACCGCCGCCTCCGTCTTCGGACGCCGCCTCAACTTTCTCACTCCCCACCCTGCACGGGTAGGTCTGTGCGGTCTATCCAATGTGGTCCCGCGTCTGAGGCTAGGGCCCGTCCGCGCGCGCTTGTTCGGTGCCGATTGCTCGACTTGCTCCGCCTCGTCGCCGCGCGCGAGGCCGCGACCGCCAAAAGTGTGTGTGTGTGTCTGTGTGTGTGCGTGTGTGTGTGTGTTGTGTGTGTGTTGTGTCTGTGTGTGCGTGTGTGTGTGTGTGTGTGTGTTTGTGTGTATGTGTGTCTGCGTGTGTTTGTGTGTGTGTTTGTGTGTCTGTGTGTCCGTGTGTCTGTGTCTTTGCCTTCGTCTGTCTCTGTGTGTATGTGTGCGTGAGAGGGTGGGTGGGTTGATCTGGTTCAGTGATGTCGAATACCCGCTGCCGTTGCCTTCGCCAGGTATTTGTTTGCTTTGTTTCTCTCACTCTCTCATTCACATGTGCCGCCGTCCGCCCGGACGCCATTGGACCTCCGGACGGCGCCGCGCGCCCGCCTTCCGAGGAAAGGCCTGGGTGTGTGGGTGAGTGCGTGAGGGTTGAGTGGGTGGTGTGGGGCAGTATGTTCGGCAGCGCTCTGCTGTGTTGGATCCCTCCGCCCTGGCGAGGGCCCCGTGGAGCTGAAGGAGGGCCCCGTGCCGGTCACCAGCATCGTCATGGCGCCGACAATTGTGGAGGGAGGAAGAAGGAGGAGAAGGAGGAGGAGGAGGAGGAGGGGGCGGAGGAGAAGAATAAGGAGAAGGAGAAGGAGGAGGAGGAGGAGGAGGAGGAGGAGGAGGAGCAGGAGGAGCAGGAGGAGGAGGGGGAGAGGGGGCAGAAGCGGAGGAGGCGGTGCAGGCGCAGAAGGAGGAGGAGGAGGAGGAGGAGGAAGAGGAGGAAG
>CAUYUJ010005758.1:283985-331485 GCA_963575745.1 Prorocentrum cordatum | reverse complement strand
CGTTTTGGGGCCCTCGTGGGCCCGGACCCCCCCCCCCCCTCGGAAAGCGGACCACAACTCGTCCCCTCCCCCCTCCGCTTCCCCAGCAGAGCCACCCCGACCCCACCCCAGCAGAACTGAAGCTCAGGCTCTAGGCTGTAGGCTGTAGCTGAGACCTTTTCAAACTCACACGCCGGATCGGCGGATTCCGTAAGGCATACCTGAGGTATGCCATGTGCTCTTGCCTGAGGTATGCCGTTAGGCATGCCTTAGGTAGGAGCACACAGGGCATTGGTAGATGACATACGCAATTTCAGCCCCAGACCTGGAATGGAAGCCGACAGACATACCTCAGGTAGGGGCCAGACGAGTTACTAGACTGTGTACCTTCGGTTATAATACCATACTTCTCGCAGCAGATACCGTATCAGCCATGCTCAAACATTTATTGCATTACTACAATGGTTTCGGCTTTCATCGCCCTACATATTCGCGCCATGTTCGGAGGTGCCACACAGGTGCCATCCATTCCGGCAGCGACCGACATGTTTGTTGTACATACGGACAAGTGGGCAATCGCCGCACGCTTCTACTTACCTTCCCTCTCCATTCACATGACGTGCCCAGAGAAAAGTGAGGACCAGCGTACCTGAGAACGGAAACTAGCCATCGAACAACAATATTGATCTTCGACCGAACAATACGAAGACGACGGCAACGACGAACTTCCACCACTACTCAAAACGCGACACAAGAAGAACCAGCACGAGCTACTACGCACTGCCAGCCCCGCACAACACGACCAATCGTCTGCACGCGTACTTCGAGCACAAACACAGCCGAACAGACAGAACAACACGACCGACGCACGGATCGACGAAAACCACGTGTACATTTCCCTACACATGAGATCCGAGTACGTACCAGAACCCACGTCCAAGGAAGACAGACTTTCATCACGATAGCCTGCTTGTCCGACATCAACCGGCAGTATTTCACGCTCTTGCAGAATTGACTTCAATCAGCTCTACAGAAGTGGGTAACATACTCACCCCACTCTAATATCATCACACACTGGCCGCAGAGACCTGCCAGTACCCCGTACTACAGACGCGCCGACTACCACAAAGACCATTAACCATTTGTGGACGACGATCCTCCCGACTACAAACTTCGACGACGCCCGCTCGTCTAAATTACCTGGCAGAACCTCCACCACGACATCGGCAACAACATGGTAAGGCTAAGGCACCTTCGTCTCAACTTGGACTTCACCGCAAGACGCCTCAACGAGAACCCGTACAGCATTTTCCTCCACAAGCATGACAAACGATGCGAATTCCAGATCGGCGAGGACTAGGGCGTACGCGCCAAGTTCACCACGGACAACATGACTACGTTCCCCAGCTCAATAACTGATCCGCAAAACAAGATTGCAGCAGGCTCAGAGCTACTGCCACTAACCAC
Organism: Prorocentrum cordatum; assembly: GCA_963575745.1. NCBI lineage: Eukaryota > Dinophyceae > Prorocentrales > Prorocentraceae > Prorocentrum > Prorocentrum cordatum. The sequence continues at coordinate 330,039 of CAUYUJ010005758.1, read as the reverse complement.
TTACCTACAGACGCCCTACACACCTCAGGTGCATCGACACTGTACCCACTCTGGGCCGCATGCATACTGGAGAAGCAGCGCATACACATTACACCACCATCCACATACGACCAACCTGAATACGTAGAGCTTCACGACGCGACTGACTACGAATGCGATTTGTTGGACGCACGGACAGGTTCGGTACGCGAAAAAATATACCACTTCCCACCCCAAAGACCGACGCCTCCCACGCACTACGAATTGACCTCACCAACGGCAGCCAACCCCATGTGGCCCCAAGTCCTTTGCCACCTCGCCCCAACGCCAAGTACCGAAGTACACCCCACTACGCCTTTTATCCACCAACAACGCAACCCGAACTGCATCCGACCACAGCCTACGCCTGAATTACCCCACCCCAGCGGTCTTCGATTCCAGTTCAGACCCCCAAGGAACCTCAAGACCAAAAGACGGCGTCATCATACCCACGAACATTCCACACGACCATCCACACTACAACTTTGTTCAAGGCGAACTTGAAATTCGGCTGACACGTGCAGGCCACATACCAACTATGCCACCACAGCAGCGTATACCGAACTTAGTTGCCTGGCCCAAGCGAACAAACCAAGACAGACCACCACCCGGCGTCAGCTACGAGTGCAAACCGCCGCCAGAGGGACATATACTTTTTCCACCGACACAGTACGCAGTCTACTACCGTGAAGCCACCAACACCTACACGTACCGTTTCCCAAGCGACCATTTGTTCTTACCAGGTTGGCACAGGTACTTGGACAAGTTCACCAACGAACTCTTCATACACCGAGACCAGCAATATTGTTCACGCCCTCCATTACGACCCGACCCACAAACAATACCTCTTCTGATTTCCAACGTACCACGCATTAGCCGAACCAAGTACCTCAAACTCAAGAACGCAAAACACGCTCACGCGTTCTTATCATCCTACAAACCCACGCACAACCAACATGGCTTACAGTCGGGGCCCTGAAGAAGGAACCCTTTTCGTTGGGGAGGGGCTCCGCGTTCCTTAAGTGTTCCACAGCTTGCCTCAGGCTTTCCTTATGTTTTCGACAGGAAATCGAAGGTTAACTTATGGGAAAAAGGAGCCTCGTTCCTTATTTAGGGTTCCTTCGGTCAACGCCCCGACTGTACGATATGGCGACGACACGCTAGCGTTTGCCAGCCAATATCGTATTAATCAAGCATCCAGACTTGCAGCAACCACCACCAACCAGCACTTCCACTCACTACTCACAGGCAGCCCTGCCACATTGAATCACAAAAGATCAAGGCCATCCAGGAAGTTGCGCAATGGACCAACACCTGCCGCGACGACAGCAACAAAATGAAGTGCGACCGGGCAGTCATCTACGACACAATGGCACTCCTACATAATATTTGCAACCCGACGGCGGTACACAGCACCGCCAGACCCATGCAGCCGACGTCTACCACCAGCTCGAGCGACGATGACAATCAGACCACCGCTCACACGACAAACAACAGATGCGACACAGGTCTAACCCCACCGCCACCCACACACACATGCCACCAGCCAAAAAGCCGCCACCACAGCGAGCCACACAATTTGCAAAACACACACCACCTCAGAGGCCAACATCGCATTCCACAATCAGCGACACGATCGTAACTTCACCTAGGGCACCGCCACACATGCCTTCACTATATGGTCAGCTACACCACGCTTCATCACACCCATTCTCGCGCCGCCACCAGCTCTCAGGATCACCATTGTCTGCCCACCTATCGAGAGATCAACAGCCTCGGACACGTCTTCGCGCAGGACATCGGCGACCCGCGATTCCACCAATACATCGCCAACGAACGGTCCGCGTGGTGTGCTGTGGAAGCGAGCGGGTACGCCTGCTCGACGCGCTTGGGAGCTGCGCTGGCAGCTCGGGGCGCGCCGCGAGCGAGAAGGCACGCTCGGGGAGGCCTGCAGGAGGCTCGCTCGAGGGGCACCGCCCCAGGGCACGCGGGTGGTGGGGGTGCTAAAGGTCGGCTAGAGTGGCGTTCCACGTCAGTTCGGTGACTGTCTAGTTTGCGCCGTAGGCATATGCTGTGCGATCTCTTGTAGTTTGGCTCGTCATGCGAACGGCGGGTATTGAAACATGTGGATGTCGCGCGGGTAAGAGTTGGCGTGAGGTGCTAAGCCAGTCAGTGAGAGCCCCCTTCAGGAGAGCGCTGTCAGGGAAAAGAGCCGGCAACGCGATGTGCGCCGCAAGCAATCGGAACGAGGGGGCACGCTCAACATGAGCCTCGTGGAAAATTGCAGAGCAAGAGAAACACCACAACCCCTAAGGATCCTTAGTTTTGCTCCCCCCCTGTTTGTCTCGGCGGGGAATAAAATTCCTCACTTCTATTCCTCCTCCTCCTTCTCCTTCCACTCCTCATCCTCCTGCTCCTCCGCCTCCTCCTCCTCTTCCTCTTCCTCCGCAGCGTAGTCGTCGTCGTTGTTGTCGCGCAGCGGGTGCGGCAGAGAAATTGTTTCTGTCCATGATTGGTGGGACCCCAGTCTGTCAATAAGGGCTTCGAGAATATGTTTAGTTTCTCTAGTTGGTGGGGCCTAAAAACCTTAGCTAGGGTTAGCGGAGCCTATCGACCCAGCAATCGGAAACTTGTGCTTCGCGTGCCGAGCCTTTCGCAGCCTCCCGCCCCGCGGAGCGGAGCAACACGCCATCCGCTTGCAAGGCATCGCGTGTCGACTCGGCCACCGCCGCCACACGCTTAGCAAACGCTCCCGACCGCAGCCTTGGTGCGAGAGTCCCCTGGCCGGGTCGATCCACGATGGCCCCGGGGCCCGACCTGCTGGGCACCTGGCGTGGCTTCTTCCGCGACGCGGTGGCAGGCGCTCGCCGCCTCCCCGAGCAGAGCCTCGAGGCGAATCGGCCGTGGCGACGAGGGCCCCCCCCAAGGAGCCCCCCCGATCAAAGCAAAAAAGGCCCCGCTCCCCCTGCTCCCGGAGGATGCGGGGCGGTTACGAGCCGTCCGCTGGAGGTCTCCCGAGGTCCCCGCGCGGGCGGCCCCCGGAGGTCTCCGCTGAGGTCCCAGAGGCCCAGAGGACTCCAGAGGCCTAAACAGGCCCAGATAAGTCCGAACGGATCGTGCCTCGAACGTCGCCCGGTGGCGAGGGCGAAGGAAAGATGCGGTCGATGGTCGATGGGGCGGTCGGTGGGCTCTGGCTCCTGGCCTGCTCCACGCAAGGTGGTCGCCATCTACGGGGGCGCGCCGGCGCAGCCACAGCTGAGGCAGCTGGCGGAGGTCGCCCTGTGAGGGAGGGAAAGGGCGCCTCCCTGCTCCTCTGTTTCCTCCTCTTGGGCGAGCGTCTGATTATGTTTTGATAGTGGCTCCTGGAGCCTCACGCGTGTCCTGCGAAGGTTTTTCGTTTGTTTTGTTGATGGCCTGTGCAGCCTCATGTGTGTGTTGCGAATGTCTACCATTTTTGCTGCGGCCACTGAAGCCTCACTCGCCTGTTTAATGTCCCTTCGCCTTCGAGTGCCTGAGGTGATGATGATCCCGCTGTAATTGGTTCGGCGCTGACCCAGCTGAAATGACTTGACCCTTCATTCCTTGACTGCCAAACCGAACCGAACCTCCCTTTGCTTCCCCCTTCATCCTGGTCCCGTCTCCTCCCCTTCTCCTCCCTCATCCTCCGTTCTCCTCCTCCTTCCTTCTCGTCCTCCGTCTTCCTGCTCTTCCGTAGCCATTGCGGCCCAAGACGGCATATTTTGACGTGCGGCTCAAGCGAGCCTCGGCATGGTTCTTTCTTCTTGATTGTGTGATCGTCCAGTGTGTACTCGCAGTCATGGACGTTGTCAGTGGTCATCTTTCTTATTTGTCTGGCCGCTCGATGCGTCTTCTCGCTGCGTATGCGGATCGTCATTTCAATGGGTTGCAGATGGCTGCACACGCCCATCGTCATACTCTACCGAATGCTACGCGACGTCGGTTGCAGCATATCGGCATAGCGTTCCAGTTTGCCAGGCACTACGCCACGCAGTGGGAGGAACAGTTTATGGCATCACTGGAGGATGAACTGAAAGCTGCGTACCCTGATCGATGTATTACGCAGCGAGCTTGTGCACCTCGATACTGTCGTGGCCATGCTCGGTCTTCGCATCCGCTGAACCCTAAAGCCCAGGAGTTTCATCCAGCTGCAGCTCCTGTTCCAGGGCTGGAGCAGTTTTCGGTGCCAGAGGTTTTGGCGGCAGCCCAAAGGTCGTACGATGGCCAGCTCGCTGCCTACCAAGCTCTTGTCGACGCTCAAAACAGTTGGATTGCTCAGCTGCAGGGCATATTGACGAAGGAGGCGCATGCGTCTGGTTCTGGCGTCTCCTCGGCGAGCTCTTCGGCCTCTGCCTCCTCTCAGTGCTCTCCCTCATCGGCCAACTCTGGGGGAGGCTCTCCGCATCAGTGCCGCTCCGCTCCGGAGGACACGCTTGAGGATAATATTGCACTGATCGGTAGCAGAATCCAGAGCGCTTTGAAATAATTCTTACCTGTTGTTACACAATCGCTTGCGGGCTTTACTTCAGATACGGTCTCTCAGGTAATGTCTCATACTCTTCCAGGCGCGCTTGAGAAATCGGTGGTGCCTCTACTTGATCGTCTGTCTGAGAGCGTTGCTATGCAGGTGTCTGTGCTCTCGGAGCGGGTCGCTTCGGGCGTCGGTTCGTCTCCGCCTGCTGGCGATGAGGGGGACATGGGCAGCATCGAGCAGACTGTAGACAACATGCTTGAGGAGTTCAACGACCGGGTTCAAGCTGTCGAGGCGCAGTTGGCGCTCCTCGGACAAAAGCTGTATTGCGCCACCTCCGCCACATCCCGACTGCAGTCGCGCAGCCCTGGGCCCAGAGCTCGTGCTTCAAACTCAGCCTGTGAAAGTGCGCCGAGTACGACTTTCTGTCGGTATGGTCGTGATTGTCACAGGCGCGACTGCGTTTTCTCCCATCCGAGTGTACGGTTGATCGACGAGGCCACCTCTGCGCCGGTGCCATCTTCGAATCTGCCCGCGTGGATTGCTCGGTCGGCCAAGCCCATCAACTACGAGCGGTTCAACACTATCTATGACCAGTTTGAAGCAGAAGAGTTCGAGCAAATGAGGATGTCGCAGATCTTCGGAGACGGGCCAGGCGACGACGTGGAGACGGTCGACTCGCAGCGCGTCGTTTTGCCCCGGCTGCTGCGCGGCCAACTCTCTTCGGAAATGCCTCCGGAGCCGGACGTCGACTGAGTCATCGTGCACTTCGTGGTCCTCTTTTGCGACGGCTTCATAGATCCGACTTGTTGATCACATTCTTTCTCTACTTTTGCTTTCCCGTCTTGTACTGCTTCTTCGTTTAGGTTATTATATAAGGGGTTGTCGCCCTCGCTCATTCGCCACCTAGTGGCGGGTGGAAGATCTCCTGTGTAATCGTACTCGCCTTTCGGCCACGCTCCACCTCCGTCCTCCTCCTCTTCCTTCTCTTCCTCCTCCTCCTCGTTTTGCTCCTCTTCCTTCTCCTTTTCCTCCTCCTCCTCCTCCTCCCCATATTCCTCCTCCCCTTCGAACGGTAGGTCTGTCCACGTGTTTGCCTTCATTGCCCTGTGCTGGTCTCCCTCAGCCGACGCCGTTTTTTGTTGGCCGAGCTTCCGTGCCCGCTTTATACGCGCTTGTATACCAGGTGCTATACACACCGCGTTACTGAAAAATACGCCTTTCACCTCTACGTCATCGCTTCTGGTCGGTAGCAGAGCAGGTTCACCCCTTCTCCCGCCACGGCCGGCACGTTTCGCTTCGCATCGACCGCAATGACTTCCACCTTCCGGCCCCTTCGACTTCGGCCAATCGCCTTCAACAGGTCCGCCTTCGCGCACTTCCTCCCTTTGGCCCTGGCAGGGGGCGTTGTTCTAGGGTCCGCAGGCTGCGCCGGCTCATTCGCCAGGACCCGCGACCGGGAGCGTGCGCAACCAGTACTTCATCAAGGACAACACCACCAAGATCTAAAGGGCCGTTCTGCTACCCATTCCGGGCATGCTGGGAGTGTGTCCAGGCAGCTCGCGGTCCCCAAGCTGTCGGTGCCGCCCGCCAGTTCGGGTGGCCTCCTGCGTTATACAGCTACTTTATACTACGTCCGTCTGCGGTTGCAGAACAAGGCCCCGAGCTCTTTGGGAGTGTGTCGCGAGAGCCTTAGGAGAAGCAATCAGAGGAACGGCATCCAGCGACTGCGTCGCTGGCGCCGAGCTGGGACGCAGTGGGGAGCATCGGAAGCGCGTTTTCAACCCCCCGAGGCACTGCGGCGGAGGGCGTGACGACTGGGGCACCACCACTCCGAGGCACCACACCTCGGGCCCCGACCCGTCGCTTTACTTGCTCAGACCCGCCGGCCGGGCAGGGCGGGATCCCGATGCGCGCTGCTCTAGGCGATTGTGCACTTGGCGGCGCCCAGCGCAGTGACCGCGCGACGTTCGAACAGCATTCCCGTGGTTGTGTCGCGGGATGCTCCGAGTCTTTTGAGCATTGCAGTGTCGGCGACTCGTGCAACGCCGTTCGAGGATCCCCAGCGCCCAGCACTTCCGCGACATGTCGAGGGAGCTACACTTTGGATGGAAGGCCATCGGGGTCGGCATGTCCGCCGTCGCAAGCTGCGTCGCTTGCGCGGGCGCAGGCGATGATGCGCCACCCGCGCCTGGGGGCCCGAGCGCCGTGCTCGCGCGCTTTTTTGCAGACGTGGGCGCGCGAGGTGATGATCTGCTCAGCGGCGAATTCTGACTCCAACGAATTTCGCCAGGCGGCCCACGTCTCGTCCCATCTTGCCAGCATTGCGCGCGAGCACGTGGGCGAATGGCCGACGGCTGTCCTGATCCAGGGAGGTCTCATCAACGGCAACCCAGTGCCACCTATAACCTTCCTTATGCACAGCTTGGCCGAACGATGCGGCCAGCTGGGCGAGGAGGAGCGCGCCTCGGTAGCGTCGGCTCTGATGGACTTTAACCGACTGCAGCAGGGGCGCATCGACAACTTCCCAACGTGATTCGACATCCCCCGCAAGCGGGCGCAGCAAGCCTGTCAACTCATCATCGGCTACGAGGGGCTCAGATTTCTTCTGCCGCGCGCGCCGCGCGCCGTTGGCGCTTCGAACGCGCTTCTCGCCATGCCCCCGCAGCGCTGCGGCGCGCCCCGCAAGCGCTCGGCAGCTCGCCCGTTCGACGGGCCAGTTGAGATGCTTTAGGCGCATGATAGAGGGATCGCCGGGCAATCTCGCCGCGGCGGCCCACTCCGCCCAACGGCGCGCCCGCGCTGGAGCAGAGAAGGGGCGGCGCGGGCCCTGCTGCAGTGGGATCGGCGCCGAGCCCCCCTTCGCCGGTCGAGGCCGCGTCTGGCGGCTGCGCCCCTGGCGCGGCACCGCCGGCGCAGGGGGCGCGCCCGCCGGCGGAGATCGATTCAGCACCGACGCCGACGCCACCAGCTCGGAGAGGAAGGAGATGGCCGCCGACGACCCCGGGTTGCGCGACGGCCCCGTGGAACAGCACGGCGCGCACCTCCGCTGGGTTTGCGCGCCCCGAAGCACGCCGGCGCAGCTTCTACAACCGCGGGCCCGCGCGCCACGGACAAAAAGATTTTTCCCGGTAAAATCGGATTTTCCCCGGGGAAATCGGACACTCCCCGGTGCAAGCCTTCCCTGGATTGATTCCCCGGTAGAATCTCTGAGAGGCGTCTGAGAGGCTTCTGAGAGGCGTCTGAGAGGCTTCTGAGAGGCTTCTGAGAAGCTTCTGGGAGGCTTCTGAGAGGCTTCCGAGAGGCTTCTGCTTCTGAGAGGCGTCTGAGAGGCTTCTGAGAGGCCTCTGAGAGGCCTCTGAGAGGCCTCTGAAAGCTTTTGCGGGGCTTCTGAGCGCTTCTGAGAGCCTCCGACAGGCCTCTGAGAGGCCTCTGAAAGCTTATGGACGCTTCTTAGAGGCTGCGCGAGGCCTCTGAGAGGCCTCTGAGAGCTTATGCAAGCTCCTGAGAGGCTTCTGAGAGGCCTGTGGGCGGCCTCTGAGAGGCTTGTGGGAGGCCTCTGCGAGGCCTCTCAGAGGCCGAGAGGCTTGTAAACGCTTCTGAGAGCTTCTGAGAGTTTCGGAGAGCTTCTGAGAGGCCTCTGACAGGCCTCTGAAAACTTCTGAGAGCTTCTGAGAGGCCTCTGCAAGCTTCTGAGAGGCTCCTGACACGGGGCTAAGTCCGGCGGGTTGTCCGCTTTCACCACCGTGTTCAGCACCCTCACCATCGTCGTCATCGTAGCGGCGGGTTCACGGGCATGTTGTGCCCCCGAGACGCCCTCGAGAGGTCCCCTCGTTCCCTCCGCTGTTCCCTGTCCCCGCATTATTGGACGAAGCGGCGCGTGAATGACCACCCATTCTTACCACGACCACCACTACTACTACTACTACTACTACTACTACTACTACTACTACTACTACTACTACTACTACTACTACTACTACTACTACTACTACTACTACTACTACTACTACTACTACTACTACTACTACTACTACTACTACTACTACTACTACTACTACTACTACTACTACTAACTACTACTACTACTACTACTACTTACTACACTACTACTACTAGTACCACTGCGACTACTGCTGCTACTACTACTACTACGTACTACGACATACTACTACTACTACTACTACTACTACTACTACTACTACTACTACTACTACTACTACTACTACTACTACTACTACTACTACTACTACTACTACTACTACTACTACTACTACTACTACTACTTACTACTACTACTACTACTACTACTAACTACTACTACTACTACTACTACTACACTATACTATACTACTACTTACTACTATACTACTACTACTACACGCTACTACTACTACACTACTTACTACTACTACTACAATACTAACTCATACTACTAGTTTACTACTACTACTACTACTAATACTATTACTACTACGATTATACTACTACTACTAATACTACTACTATACTACTGACTACTAATACCTACTACTACTAACTACTACTACTACTACTACTACTACTACTATCTACTACTACCTACTACCTAATAGACCACTACTACTACTATACTACTACTACTACTACTACTACTACTACTACACTACTACTACTACTACTACTACTACTACTTCTTTTACTACTACTACTACTACTACTAATACTACTACTACTACTACCACTATATACTATTACTGCTAACTACTACTACTACTGCCACTTACTACTACTACTACTACTACTACTACTACTACTACTACTACTACTACTACTACTACTACTACTACTACTACTACTGCTACTATACTACTACTACGCTACTACTACTACTACTACTACTACTACTACTACTACTACTACGACTACACGACGACTACTACTACTACTACTACTACTACGACTACTACTACTACGACTACTACTACTACTACTACTAATACTGCACTACTACTACTACTACTACTACTACTACTACTACTACTACTACTACTACTACTACTACTACTACGACTACTACTACTACTACTCCTACTACTACTACTACTACTACTACTACTACTACTACTACTACTACTACTACTACTACTACTACTACTACTACTACTGCTACTGCTACCTCACTCGAGCGAATGCGGCGCGCATATTGGGGTGAGGGTGTCAGCACAACGAAGAGGTGGCCACTTCGAGAATGTGTCCGAATGGCTGGCGACACCTTTCTTCGCTTCCTCACGGGCGGCGGTATTGGGCAGGGCGCCACGGCGCCTCCGGCGGAAACACCAAATCATCGTCTACCGATTTTTGGCCTCTGCCCTGAGCATATATAGTTGAGCGCGCAAGTGAGTGGGCTTGCGCGGACTGTGTTCGTGCAGCTCGCAGGTCTTCACCAGCTGTTCGTTCAATATTCTCGCATCATACAGTTTGGGGGGGACAAGTTTGCGTGTTCTGACGAGTCCCGTAAGTTTTGTCAGGGGTAACTTCATCCCTGCCACTGGCGCCGTCAGACAATGTTTGCGGTTGGCGCCGTCTGTGGCCAATGTGCCCCCCTGGACGAAGTGAAGTTTGATAGCTCCGGGACATGTCGGAGCCAGGTGAGCGTGTCCTGTCGCGGCTAGGCAATTTCTTATGAAGGGGCGGTTTGTAAAACCCTCTTGTTGTGCTGTCGCGGCCTGGGCTTGTTTAGTGAAGGGGCGTCTCGCAGAGCTCTCCACTAAAGTTTTCTCCGAAGGCACGACGGACTCGTTTGAGCACCATACTCGAAAGGTTCTGCCCTCTATGCCTTGTAACGGTCTCCCCTTGCCGATGCCGTTTTTTGCTGTGGTGCGCGAAGTCATTTGAGCCTCCGTGCCCGCCTTACACGCGCCTTATAACATCCGCCTTATACACCGCACTACTGAAAAGTACGCGCTTCACCTCTACATCCTCATTTCTAGTCTCATCCTCCTTCTCCTCCTCTTCCTCGTGCGGCGCACGCAACCCGCCCGAACATACTGATCGGGAGCGACGCGCAAAACGGCGGCCGCTCCTGGGCAAGGAAAGGGGGCAGCTTTGGCAGCTAGCGCGGCGGTGGGGGTGCAGCACTACGACGCTTGCTTCTGCGACGTGCACTGACTACCTGTGTCGGCGCCTGGTGCATCCGAAAACCGACGGGTCGCGGAGGCTCGCGCCCAAAGTGCGATTTCATCTTCACCGTTCATTGTAGTCACAGTCTCGATGGGGGGCTGCTGGTGCAATTGCACGTTTCCGTCTTCGGGGGCCTACAGAAACAACCGCACACCGGAACGCCACGGAGACCACGAGGACGGTGGCGCTCCCCGAGCCCGCGTCGCCCGCCGTCGCCTCAAGTCCTGTGGCCCGTCGGCCGGCCAATGCCGCCGCGCCGCCCCGTGGCTGGCAGCCCGCTGTTTCCGCCGTTTCGTCCGCGGCTGGGCGCCCCAGCAGCGCCTGCCCCAGCTCTCGCTCCAGCCGGCGCCTGCCGCAGGGGTGAGAAGGAGTGAGGAGGAAAAGACAAATGTTGAGGAGGAGTGAAGGAGCTCCCGGGTGTGCCCACCTGCTCTCTTGCGCTGAGGCGGTAGGCCTGCAAGGCTGCAAACACCTCGCAGCCATGGAGCTGGCGGGCTTCCCCACCGCGGACCAAATGTCTGCGCCGCTGGCGCGCACCGCTTCCTCGTCGCTGTGCGGAGTGGAGGAGCTCTGCGCCCACTTGTCGGACTTCGCCCGAACTTGCAACCAGGTGCAGGACAGGTGGAGTGAGCAGGCACTCGGCATCACAGGGCGGGTCCTTCGGGCAGCCCTCCTGCAACAGCTGGACTGGCGACGGCTCTCCGCGGTCTACGCAGAGCTGGCCACCATGCGGGGGATGAGGGTGCTCGAGGGCCACCGTTCCGGTCATGACGGTCGCGCCGCACAGACCCACCCATCGCGCGGACAGCGGCCATGGGCGCGGTCAACCGAGATCTCGGCCTTCGGCGCCTGCGCACATCAGCTCTGGCCCTGCGCGCAGCCAGGCAGAAGCAGTGGGCCCACGTCCAGTGGGCCGGGTTCACCAGGCGCCCGCCATCGCGATCAGAAGTGTTGGCAGCACCCCTGCCAGCGGGACGGCTTGGCACGCGCCAGCCATTAGGGTTGGGTGCTCTCCCTCCTCCTCCCCGTTGAATGCCCTCGCCGATGCCCGCTCGCGGGCAGCTGGCCTTCCAGTGAGCGTTCCGGGCAGACAACGTCGGATACATGCCCGTCTGCCGCATCTGCGGAAACAGTCTTCAGTTGGCCTCCCACATCACCATGCATTGCTAGGCGGACAGCACAGTGGCGCAGGGCGGCGCCGCCGAGAGCGGCGCCAGTATCACCAACCGTACTGGCCGACTGGCGCCTTTTAGCAGACTCGGCTGAGGCAGCAACTGCATCGCGAGAGGCGCGGGAGTTGTGTGACTTTGTGCAGCGCCGCCTGAGCAGTGTGGTCGCCAGAGGCAGCGGGGGAATCAACGCCCACGGCCCGTGGCGTGGTCTCGGCGGGCCGCCGGCTTGGCAACGCAGGTCCCCCGTCGGTCTCTCCGCGAATGGGCGTCATTGGTGGCCGCCCTCCCCAGGGTGCCCAGGCCTCAGGCAACCCGCAAGTGGGGCAGCCCGCGCCTGGGTCTCTGGCCATGGAGAAGTGCACTCGCAGGCGGCAATATGTGAACCGCAAGCGATCGTTGGTCCTCAGACCGCGTGGCCCAGCGGGGGGGGGGCGCTCGGCCAGTGGCGGCATGCAGCCGCCCGAAGCGCTGGAAAGAAGGAAGTAAGGACGGGGTGAGGGAGGAGAGGCGGAGAGAGCTACGTGTCTATCCATGTATACACATGCTTACGGTGTGCTGCATATGTATATATATGTACACATATAGTCATGTGTCGCATGCATGTAGACAGGGAGATAGAGAGATACAACAATGGACTGATGCGAGGAAACAGAGCGGGTGGATGGCAAGGCCATGGTCGAGGAAGCAAGGGAAGAGGAGGAGGAAGAGGAGGTAGAAGGAGGAGGAGGAGGAGGAGACGAGGACTAGGATGAGGGGCAGGGGGAGGAGGAGGGCGCTGCACCAGAGGGCCCCGAGATCGTCATAGCCACCCCTGGGCGCCTGGTCGATTTCCTCAAGCGCGGGGTGATAAGCGTGGAGAACGTGAAGTTCCTGGCGTTAGACGAAGCCCCCCTCCACCGCCCTTTTTCATCTCTCATCCCGCTGCCCTCCTGCGTCCTCCGTCCGATCAGCAGTCTCCGATGACTTCGAGACCTCACGTGCATCGCAACTCCCCCAACAGTGCTTGCATGTCTTGCTTGGCTTGCCCAAGGAACGCAGTGGGCCAACTGAGGTTTCGCCTGGTGCCCGGTTGGCGGGCGCCTCGTGGGCATCTCGTGTCTGTGAGTCAGCTGAGGTCGTGCTTGGTGCCCACCCGTGGGCGCCTCGTGTGCGCCTCGTGCGCTGGGCGGCCGCGCAAATTACTCTCGAGCATGCACCATATAGATTGCACCACACAGCCTGCACAGCATAGCTTACACCACACGCAGCACAGCTTGCACCACATATATTGCACCACGGCTTGCACAGCCCAGCTTGCACGTATGTTGCACCGTATAGCTTGCATAACACAGTATACACCAGGCAGCTTGAACCACATAGCTTGCACCTCTTGCTCGCGCCGCATAGCTTACACCGCACACATTGTATCATATAGCTTACACCAACTAGCTTGCATCACATAGCTGCCACAACTAGAATGCATTAGTGCATCGTTTTGGGTCCACGCTGGCAAATATGTAATCCTTCCTCTTCCTCCCTCCTGTCGCCTTCCGTCCTCCTCTTGTCATATTTCATCCTTATCTCATTGTTGCCATGCTGTCTTCTTATACTCGTTGTGCTCCTAACATGTATCCTTGCTGTCTTCGGCATTGAAGTATGAGTTAGGGCCCACATTCTGGCAGCTGTGTTGGACGGCATTGACCATAACTTATCAGGTGTCGATGTGAATGATCGCGTGATGCGTTGCGGGGAAACCTGAGTCGCATGTGGTTTTAGAACGAGGGGGCGGGATATGATGAGGACACGGGCCCCCCGTCCTGAACGCCCATGGGGCCCTCACCATTCCCTTGCGGTGCTCGCCACAGCGGGCGACAGTTGTGCTCATTCTTTGGGAGGGGCCCTTTGGACGGGAGGGCTTAATTGAAGCACAAATGTGCGCGCGCGTGTGCGCGTGCGTGTGTGTGTGTGTATATATATATGTGTGCGTTCGTTTCACGACCCGTTGGGTCTTGCCTTCCCCACCCCCGTGGTCATTCTCCCCACTTTCGTCCCCCCATGCGGCTCCCACCCCGCAAGGCATGCCGCGTGGTCCTGGGCAGACCCAGCACGCCCCCGCTGCGTGAGCTGGGCTGGCCCGCACTCCTTTCGCGTTCTGCCGGACTCTGCCTCCGCTGGGCCGCTGCGCGCGTGGCCGCGACGCCAAATTTGCGTGCGTGTATGTGTTTGTGCGAATGTGTGTATGTGTGTGTGAGTGTGTGTGTGTGTCTCGGATTTGCCCCCTGTCGCGCCGGGTGTGTGTGTGTGTGTGTGTGTGTCTCGGATTTCCCCTCTGTCGCGCCTGGTGTGTGTGTGTGTGTGTGTGTCTCGGATTTCCCCCCTGTCGCGCTGGGAGAGGCGGACCGCATGCTGGACATGGGTTTCGAGCCTCAGATCCGCGAAATCATCGAGGACTTTGACAGTCGTCGTCGTCGTCGTCGTCGTCGTCGTCGTCGTCGTCGTCGTCGTCGTCGTCAACAACAACAGCACCTTTGTCAGCGTCAGCGTCGTTTTCGACGTCGTCTCCAGACCTCAAGGCGTTGCGGAACAGTCACGACGGGCCGTCTCCTGGGACCTTGGGGTCCATCTCTGGGCCCTAGGCCATCGCAAAGAGCGACCCGCGACGAGAGACGACCCCGAGGACGAGCAGGGCCCACGCCGTGCAAAGATGACGACGTCAGAGATATGGAGTCGCCACCGCCGCCGCCGCCGCCGTCGCCGTCGTCGTCGTCGTCTTCGTCGTCGTCGTCGAGTACTCACTTCTTGATAATAATTGTTGTTGATCTCCGGATACGGATCCCCGCGCTCTCGCCTCGACGCCAGCTGCATTTTCTCTGAAAACGAGGCTCCCGCTCAAGCATTGGCTTGGGTGTAAAGTGGGCCCTTGGAGGCCCGGCTACGACGACAACAGCGCCCGATCGATACTTCCTCACAATTTACCCCGAGACACCCTGGCCAGACAGGCCCCCGAACTCAGGAACGGCGCTCTCGCTCGAGACTTCCTCGCAATTCAGTTACGTTAGCGGAGGCCCAGCCACGACGACAAGGGTTCCCGCTCGATACTTCCTCACGGTTTACTCCGAGAGCCCCTGGCCAGAAGGCCCCCGAGCTCAGGAAGTGCGCTCTCGCTCGAGGCTCGAGACGTCCTCGCGAGTCAGTCAAAGTGGTGGAGGCCCAACTACGGCGACAAGGGCGCTCGTGCGATACTTCCTCAAGATGTATTCGCAGAGGCCTTTGCCAGAGAGACCCCCGAATTCAAGAGTGGCGCTCTCACTCGAGATTTTCTCATGCTTCACACAAGCTGGTCGAGGCCCAGACACGGCGACAAGGGTTCCCGTTCGATATTGCTCAATATGGATTCCGAGAGCCCTTGGCCTGGCCAGAGAGACCCCCGAACTCAGGAATGGCGCTCTCGCTCGAGAGTTCCTCGCACTTCAATCAGTGACCGACAAGGAATATATTCCCCCCGAAAGGGGGTGCGATCGAAGACGAAGTGGGCGGGTATTGAGGGTTGGGGCATACAGACTGCAAAACACCCGTGCCAGTAAGAGCGAACAGTCTTCAAAATGATCGTCGTCGTCGTCGTTCGCGAGGCGCTGGCGCGTCCCGCCCGTGCATCGCCTTCCGCTCCCCGCACGTCCCCTGCAGGACTTTGGCATGCCCGAGCCCGGGGAGGGCGGGCGGCAGACGATCATGTTCTCCGCCACCTTCCCCGAGGACCTGCCCGCGGGAGCATTGAACCGCCGAGGCCACGGATCTGTATGCGGCCATCGTCCGTGGAGCCGATCTCCCTGGGCCTCGGGAGGCGGGGGGGCATGGGCAAGTACGGTCAGTACTGTTGGCTTAGCGTGTCGCGTCGCCAGTTCTGGCCCACCACGCGTGGGTGCGACACGTGATCCGCATCCCAGTCCGCAGGCGTCAACGTCCCGAGCCTATCCGAGCCGCTCGTTCCGCGAAGCGGAGCGCCACGCTATCAGCTCGTAGGGCGTAGCGTGTCGCCAGGGCCGCCGCCGCGACACGCTAAGCGAGAATTCCTGCCTGTATGTTCGCCCGCTCTCTCTGAGAGCCCCGTGATGCCCATATCCACTGCACTCTGGGCCCCCCTAGCAACACCGATCAAAACTTAGCAACACTTGGGAACACATTAGAAATCACGAGCCTCGAACTAGCACTCACGTTGGCTAAGTAATCGTGTTCCGTCGTTGCAGCTACGGCAGGGGCGTTGATTAACCTCAGGAGGTCTTTCGTTTTGTCCTCCTCCTCCACGACTTCCTGCTGCGAGGAACCCCGACCTCCTGGAAGCCGACAAGAAAACACACGTCTAGGAACCCATCCTCATCCACCTACTCCTCCCCCCCCCCACCCCAACCTCCCACCGTTTGTTTCGGCGGGGAAAAAACTCGCCTTTCCTCCTCCTCCTCCTCCTCCTCCTCCTCCTCCTCCTGCCCCTCCTCACGTGAAAACCGCGTTCCCCTCCCTCTCCCACGACTACCTCTTCTACATCCTTGACAAGATGGAGATCCCTGGATTCTTTCTGCATGCGATTCGTCAACTCTATAAAGCGGTGCGGGTTTTTGTTAGCGTCCGTTGGTGCGACGAGTACTCTTTTCATGCTTGGGCGCGGCATCAAGGAAGGATGCCCTGTAAGTGGGCTATTGTATGTGCTACCCACTGACCCCTTTTCATTCGGTATATGATAGATCGGATCCCGTCCTCGCCGACCGCCTCATTGTATGCGTTTGCTGATGATCTCGGTCTTACCTCCCAGGACATCTTCGCTACGCTTCCCTTGGTCCTTCCTATGCTTCGTTGGATCGGCACGGCCACTGGCTTGGACATCCACCCAGGCAAGACGGTGATCCTTCTCCCAGCAGGAGTCAGCTCTGCTGTTGCCCTAGCTAGGTTTGCTGCACACGGGCTTGACGTATCTGATTTTCAGTTATCTACGTGTGGGAGATACCTGGGTTTTGTTGTCGGTGCGGGTGGAGAAAAAGCTTCCTGGTCGGACCTCGGGGACAAACTTCTAGCGCGTGCTAGGAAAGTTAAAGTAATGGGGCACGGGTTCAGTACCAACATCCTCACGTATAATATCTTTGCGCTCCCGACGCTGAGCTACGTCGCCCAGCTTCTGCCACCGTCGGCCGCTGTTCTTCGGCGCGGGTATGAAGCCGTGCAGCTTTTGCACAACGGTCCCTTCAATGCCATCAGCCACGAGATGATGCTTGACCTGTCCACTTTGGGCTTTAAGCGCGAGGTAAAGGACCTCAAAATATACGCCCGTGCCGCTTCCTATCGTGTTATTGTGAGGAGTGTAGCATATACCAGGTGGGAATACATATATGATGAAATTATGGAAGATACCGGTTGGTTGCTCACTTACAAGTCGAACCCACTTGTGTACAACTCAGTCTTATTCCACCTCATGGCTGTCAAGGCCGAGATTGGCAGTATTTCAGATATGCCAGCTGATCCTGCATGTAACCGTCTTCAGGCGAAGGCATATGAATTACTGCGCAGTTGTGCACGTCGGAAGAACATGGGTGATCTCATATTTACTCGTCTTCGGAAGTTCAGGAGTGATATTTCCGAGCAGGAGGCATTCTTGACGGGTCTCAGGCTGAAGCAGGCTGCTCGGTATGTCCCACAATGTATGCTCTCCTCGGCCCTGAAGGCCATATGTAATCACTGGAACTGTTCAGCTAGGTATTTTATTCCTACTCGTCCATGCTGGTGTTGGGCTCGGAAAAAAATGGTAACAGTATGATACATTGTTTACAGTGTCCCCGTCTTTTACATGCTGTGAAGGCCTCCCTCCCCCTTCTTCCTGAAACCTGGGGCTGTGGGGATCCATCTCTTGTGTTTACCTTCGGGGCCTGGAATTGTTTGCCTATCCCCCAGCTCGTTAGTATGGCAGTGGCTGTAGACATGATGCACTATATATATATATATATAGATATGTGTGCAATGCCATCCGTCGCAAGTCGTATAGTATAGCAGGTCTCGCTCAGGCCCGTGCGAGGGCGATGGCCCGTCGCTATGGCCACGTGCGAGCTGTGCTACAAGGCGCCTGGGACTGGGACATCTCCCCCCCCCCTTGCTGAGTGTGGCTCCTCCTGCCCCTCCTCCTCCACCTCTCCTCCTCCTCCTCCTCCTCCCTCCTCCTCCTCCTCCTCCTCCTCCTCCCTCCTCCTCCTCCCTCCTCTCTCCTCTCCTCCTCCTCCTCCTCCTCCTCCTCCTCCTCCTCCTCCTCCTCCTCCTCCACCGCCCCCCTCCTCCTCCTTCTCCTCCTCCTCCTCCTCCTCCTCCTCATCCTGCTCTTCCTCCTGGCGGCGGTAAGCGGGCAGTGGCCACGGCAGCGACAGATCAGCGCGGAGTGCCATGCCGCCGCCACCGCAGTCCCACGCGGGGCAGCACGTGCTGGTCGGTCATCCGTGACCTGGCCCTCCTGCAGGCACGCTCACCGTCTTCGGCGACGCCCCGGGCGGCAAACACAGCACGGACCCGCGCAGGAGAAGGATCGGCATCGGCCTTGCCCTCATCTCGGACACCAGCGGCCGCTGGCAGCTCCAGCCGGGGGCCACTGCCACTTTCCCAGGTCGAAAGCAGGCGGTCCCTCGCGGGGAGATCTACGCCTTCGCGGTGGCCCTCGAGCGCACGGGCACCGACGTCGACTACGTCACCGACCACTCTGCGTGGCAGAGGCAGCGCTGGACCCGCCCTGGCGAGGGCAGGAACAGCAACCTCTGGGCACGCATTGGCAGAGCCCTCGGGGCGCAACCTCACAGACGAGTCACGATCACATGGCCCCCTCCCATCAGGACGACGAGGGCGAGCCCGTCGTCTCGTTGTTCTTGGCCACTGACAACTGCTGCGACGACAGGCTCGCCGACCTCGGAGCCCGCGTCGCCGAGCAAGGAACTGCTGCAAGCGTGCCACACGCGGACCGTTGGGGTCATCGCATCGCAGATCATAAGGCGTGCTACGCAGGCGGTCATGGACGCGGCAGGCTGCGACCCCTGGCTCTCGGAGAGGCCCACGGCGAGCCAACTGTCCGCCAATCCCCCCTTGCAGAGCGCCATCGGCAGCTCGGAGACCCAGCTCGTCGCGCTGGGTCAAGGCAAGTGGAAGCGCCTACTCTGCCGCCAGCTGTTCGCCCTGACCACGCTCGAGGAGTCGGCCATGGGACCGTGCGTCGCCACTGCCGTAGACTGGGCCGCGTTCGACCACGTCCGCGAGAACACGCGCAGCAATCCAGTCAGCATGGGCACGGGGGTTTTCCACGACGCGCGCCGCATCTTGGAGTGGCCCTCCCACGGCCTCTTCTTTTGCGGCACGTGCGGGGCCTGCAGCGCGTCGCTGGGCGCGGGGTTGAGGGCGGCTTGCAAGGGCACCACTTCCCGCGAGAATGCAGAGGCGCTCAGGAGGTTCGCAAGGAGCATCTACCCGTCGCGCATTGGCCCCCCTAAGGCCATCGCCCAGGCGGGCTGCATCTGCGCCGCCCTCGCCCACGTGGTCGCCGGCGGACTGGCCCCGCCTTGCCCCGCGCCGCCGCCGCCGCCGCCCGCGCGGCCCCCCTCTCTGCCACGGAGGGCCAGATCGCGGCGTTCATCGACTGCCTGCGCGGCCAGGCCCTGCAGGCGGCGGCGAGGCCTTCGCGCGCCGGGCCGCGGGGCACGGGGAGGCCGAGCCCTGCTCTTGCGGCTGGGCGGAGACGCACGGCCGAGTTTGCCTTTGGCGCGGCAGCGGCGAGCACCGCCGACCCCCGCCCGTCGGAGGACAGGGCGGCCGCTGCGGCGGCCACTTACAGCGGGCAGCCAGCTCCCAGCACGCCCTGCCTGAGGGCGCGGCGGCCGGGCGTCGCAGACGGCCGGGGCGGCCTGTGCGGCGACGGCCCCTCCGGGGCCGAGGCTCTCGCGGCAGGGCCGCGCGGCCCCGTGCTCGGGGGCTGTCCTCCTCTACTGCGAAACGACCAGCGCGGCGGGGCCAGCGGCCAGCCCCCCCGGCGAGCCCCGCGCGCCAGCGGAGCAGCGGATCTCCCCAGGGCACAGCGGCCGCGGTGCAAGAGGTCTCCAGCGCGCAGCCGCCGACGAGCGCACTTCACAGGAGATGGCCCAGTTCCTCCTCGGCGCAACCCGTGGCAGAGGCGGCGCCAGCCAGCGTTCGCAGCGGCGGAGCAGCAGCGCCACGGCGCCACCGACGGGGGCGGCGAGAGCCCCCACCTGGCCCCCCCCCCTTGGCCCACGAGCCGCTATATCGGAGCCTCTTGGCGGCAGTCTTTCTGCGGGAGCGGGCGGTTGTCATTATGGCGGGCCCCCGGCGGGGCCCGCGCCTCGAGGCGCCGCGGCTGTGGCGGGCGTTGCGCGGCCAGGTGCGCGAGAGCACCCCCCCGCTGCGCCGCCGTCCGCGTCGGCCTAGCCGCCCTCCTGCTCGCGGAGATCACGGTCGCTGCGGCCGCAGCGCGGGGAGAAGCCGCCGCCGGCAACTGCGGGTGGAGATGCGGCGCGAGGAAGAGGCCGCGCCTGGAGAGCAGCCCCCGTCGCCCACGGGGCCCCCGCCTCCTGCCCCCCCCACCCCCCCGAGCAGCGGCAGGCTGAGCGCGACTACCAGGGCGCGCGCGACGATTGGCGCGACTGGGCGGCCCACAGCTTCACTGGCGCAGCCCCCCAGATAGCCAGAGCAGGGGCCAGGATACATGGCAGGGGCAGCGCGTGGATATCCTCAACCTGATGTTGATTTCGAGAAGCCATCCCCCGCGCGCGATCCCACTGCGATTGTTCGGGGGTCCGATCGGCGACATCATCGAGGACTTCTGTGCCAGCGCATGGTGGCAAGGCGCTGGCAGGCGGCTGGGCCTCGCGGACGGGCGCGCGGTGGCAGGCCGCGAGGGGCGCCGGAAGATGGCCAACCGCCGCGCGCAGGAGCTCCACGGCATCGCCGAGATGTTCCGCAGAGTCCCCGGCGACAGGCAGGTCGGGCCCACGGCGCCTTCTTCGAGGCGACGCCCGCATTGGCGGCTGACCCACGCCGGCCCGCAAGTCGTCGCATCGGAGCCTCCTGGCGGCAGTCCTTCTGCGCAAGCGGGCGGTTGTCCTCAGGGCGGGCCCCTGGCGGGGGCCGCGCCTCGAGGCGCTGCGGTTGCGACGACCGCTGCGCGGTCGGGTGGCGCGGGGCGGCCGCCGCCCCAGCATCGACCACGAGGTGATGAGGCACTGGCCCCGGGCATGCTTCGGGGTGGCGCGACCAGCAGCGGCGAGGTTCGCGGGGTAGTGGGGAATCGCGGGGACTACCGTCGCAGTGCACGTGATTTGGAGCCGACGTTGGATCGGGCCCGCCTCGGCAGCGACGAGCACGGCGCGGCGGAGAGTCGTCGAGGGGGGCGCCGTCGCAGAGCGCGTGCTCGCGAACAGCGGCGGGGCCAGCACCGCGCCTATTTTCGAGGCCGGCAGCGGCGGCAGGGCGACCCAAAGTTTTGGGGAAGCCCAGAAGTGATGGGACACCTCGGGCTCAACGTCGCCACGCCGTGTTGGAGGGGCCGAGTCCGCGAAGCTCCGAGGCAGCCCCCGCGCGAGGGAACACTTCGGGCTCGAAGTCGCCGCGTCGAGCTGGAGCCCCGAGGGGGGGGGGGGGGGGGGGGGGGGCGCGCTGCTCGTGGACGCGGGTCCTGCGATTTAGCCCGCCAGCCGCGGCCGCGGACTTTTATGCGCACCAGGCAGAGCAGCGGCTCGAGCGCTTCCTCGACGGGCTGGCTGACCTCGCTGGGCGTGGACCCATGGCTCGGCCAGGCGCGACGAGGGGCGCGGCGGGTGGGTGGCGCGCTGCGCCGAGGAGATGTCCGACTTCCTCGCGACGGAGCCGTTCCGCGCCCTCTTCGAGGACACGGCGCAAGAGGGGGCTAGGATGAGGCAGGGGGGGGCCAGCGAGCCGCGCGAGGAAGCTTGGAGACGCGGTCGCCCTGCACGGCTCGCCGCCGCTGAGCGGCCGGCGCGGTTTCCGCCTGCGGCCCGCGCCAGGTCGAGTGGCCGCGCCCCCTCCAGAGGCCCCCACCGCAGTGCTCCGCCGCCCCCCTCGCCATCGCCATCGATTCAGCTGAAAGACAGGCTCGCGGAGCTCGCGGGGGCGGCATGCGATGGCGCATCCGCGGCAAGACGCAGTTTCCCCGCCGCCCAGAGGGCCCCCCCCCCACCTGCCGCTTGAGGGGGTCCCTGCCGCCCCCCCCAGGCTGCGCGCGGTGGCGAGGAGCGGGCGGACGCGCCTCTGGCGCCGCCGAGGGCGGCGCGTCGGCCACGCGCGGGGCGTGCTTCCGTCCCCGGGTAGCGGACTCTTCGACACCTGGGGCCCTGGCGGTCGTCAGCTTGATGGCGGCCGCCAGGGCCTCTTCGATGATGTCCCATCCATCCATCCTCCTCCTGCTGCTCCTCGTGGTCGCTGTCGTAGACGTCCACTGCTGTTGGGCGGGCTGGATAATGTTGGGTGGTTTTTCCTCCCCGGAAATAATCCATAGTGGGCCACCCTACGTGCGAGAGGATTTGCGAGCATCTTCTCACAAGTATTGCATGTTCAATCAGCGTATTTGGTCGTAGTCGCAATCGTAGTCGTAGTCGTTATCATAGTTGTTGCGCGGCCGGCGCCGCGGGTAAATGGTTATTTTCAATTAGCGGTAGAGTCCCAGTCCGCCAATCATGGCGTCGAAAAGACAAGTCGTTTCCACGATTGACGGGTTCTGAAGAACTATACAGGTTAAGGAATGTACTCCGAAGGCTTCAGACCCGGGAGGATTTATTCTCTGATGAGGGCGCCGGTGATATCCATTGCCAATGCACGATTGGAGTCCCACCAGCTTCCAGCTCCTGGATTCCTTATCCGACGGTTCCCTACTTCACGCCCTCGTTGTAACATGGGTAGTGCATGGGCGCTTGAGTTGCCGAGGCACACCCACTGCCGCCTATGGGGTCCTTGGACATCGGCTCCCAGGGCGGCGGACGTGCACAAGTTCTGGCCTCGCACAGACGTTCCGCGTCGGGTCGGCGTTCGGAGGTGGCGAGGGCGTGGGGCGCGGCGAGGGCCTTTGGCCCACCCCACCCGCCCCGCTTTGGGGGGCCCAAGAGCCGGCCGAGCCCTGCCGCATAGCGGGGGGTCGACCGTGCGCGGATGGCGGAGCGGACGAGCCTAATACTGATGCTTCGAAGCCGCTCCAGCGCGGAATTCCCAGGGAACCAGCAGCTAAAAGCGGCGCGCATTGTCAGTGGCATCTACATATCGAACAATTTGTTGCACCAGCGCGCGCCCTCCCGCCGCCCCCCGATCGGTAGGGAATGTGGGACCTCCCGTTCCCCCTCTTGGGTCCTTTGTGCGCGCGTTGTTCCTCCTCCTCCTCCTCCTCCTCCTCCTCCTCCTCCTCCTCCTCCGCCTCTTCTCCCTGAAGTTCACCGAAACATGATACCCGAGAGGGCTCTGGCCCACTCGCGCCGCTCGTGAGGGCCAGCTGGCTGGCAGACTCGCGCGTCTTGCGTTGTTCGTCCTCACCCTGCTTGTGCTTGAGGGAGGCGGGGCCCGCCGACTCGTTCGAGCTGGCCCGCTTCGACTCTTGCCTCTGCCCCCTTGCTGCTACCGCGTGCCGCGCGCCGCCAGCGCCGGAGGCTGAGCGCCGCCCCTCCCCCCCTCCGCCCCCTTCCAGAGGGGATGGGGGGATTTTGGGAGTGTGCTGGGGGAGGATGAAGAGCTGACGGGTGAGACCGGAGAGGGAGAGGAGGAAGAGGAGGAGAAGGAGGAGGACCAGTGCAAACCCAAGACCCATCAACGATTTTCCCAGCCCTCCCTCCCAGATACTCTTGCAAAGGTCCCTACAAGGATTGATTTTCACTGAGGGTAATGCCCCGTTGGAAGACATTTGTTTGAAAGTCTTGAACCGTGCCAGAACCGTTCTTGGGATGTCAACGCCGCGAAAAAAACGTCACTGTTGCGTCCTGGCGATCTTGAATCATACCAAAGCGCCGTTCCTGGGACTTCAACGACACCCCGAATCAATTACTTTCGCGCCCTGACGGTCCTACATCGTGCGTAAACCATTTTTGGGACGCCAGCCATAAGAGTCTTAGAAATTGTTGCAGACTACTGAGAAGAGTGACCGCGGTCCTACGGCGAGAACCACATGCTGAAAAAGAACCACCCTCCATCAATGAAGCTCTTGCACACTCTCAGACGAATGTGTGCGGCGCTGAGGCGAGAGTCAAATCTTGACAACCGCGCGCCCTCAATCCGCGATTGTTTGCAAATGTTTAGAACGAACGTGCGTGGCGCTAGGGCGAGAACCATTTTGTGAAGACGGCCCGCCACCCATTCCGCGACATTCTTGCACGTTTCATCAAGGCTCAGGAACGTAATCGGTGTGGACGTGTCAGGCAAAACGCTTGCCCCATTCTACCGACATGCCTCGGGGTGCGACTGGGGAAAGTTTATTATTAGGAAAGGGACTGGGGGCGGAGGAGGAGGGGGAAGAGGACGAGGAGGAGGAGGAAAACGAGGATCAGGAGGAGGAGAAATAAAGAGAAACAAGGGAGAAGGATAGTGAGGAAAAGGGGGAGGAGGAGGAGGAGGAGCACGCGCCAGGAGATGATGATGATGATGATGATGATGATGATGATGATGATGATGATGATGATGATGATGCTGCTGCTGATGATGATGATGATGATGGATGATTGATGATGATGATGATGATGATGATGATGATGATGATGATGATGATGATGATGATGATGATGATGATGATGATGATGATGCTAATGACGATGAGGAGGAGGGTGAGGATGAGGATGATGATGATAACAATGCTGATGGTAATTACGATGTGACGATGCTGACGATGATGACGATGCTGGTGATGATGCTGATGATGATGCTACTGCTGCTGATGATGATGGTGATGATGATGATGATGCTGATGGTGATGATGATGATGGTGGTGGTGGTGATGATGATGCTGCTGCTGATGATGATGATGATGCGGATGATGGTGGTGATGATGCTGATGATCATGATGATCATGATGCTGATGCTGCTGATGATGATGCTGATGATGATGATGATGATGATGATGATGATGATGATGATGATGATGATGATGATGGTGTTGGTGGTGATGATGATAATGACGGTTTGTGATGATGAAGAGGAGGAGAAGGAGAAGGAGGCGGAGGAGGACGACGAGGAGGAGGAGGAGAAGGAGGAGGAGGAGGAGGAGGAGTGGGAGAAGGAGGAGGACCAGGAGAAGGAGGAGGAGGAGGGGGAGGAGGAGGGGGAGTCACCCTGCCCCAAGGACATGCAGAACATGGCCCTGGACTTCCTGGACCCCGTCTACATGCAGATCAACGTCGGCAGGGTCGGTGTCGCGGCGGCTGACGTGGAGCAGCGGTTCGAGGATTGGGGACCCATATCTCCGACGATTTTTTTTTTTTTTTCAAACCTGGCATTTTTCCTCGATTTCGGCCTCCCGTGATAGTGTTCGGGCCCCAGGGCCATCAAAATCGGATCCGCGACGCAACACTACACCCGGGAAGGGTGTCGGGAGCTTTGGTGCCGCAGACTGAGAATTCATATCGGAAGATGTCTGGGGAGGACGAGTGGGAGGGTGAGGGGGTAACGGGGGGGGGATCGGATCGGCCATGCACGAAATCGCAGCCAGGAGGAGTCGAGACTGTATGTAGTATGCAGCTCCGAAAGAGCACGTTCTGTGGATGCTGGGAAGAGGGGTGTTCGAGCCCGGCTCCCCCCCTTGAACTGCAAGGGGGGGGATTCGAACAGAAGGGCGGAGGGGGATTCAAGTAGCCCCCCCAACCCACTTTCCCCAGTGGCAACCGATGACGGCGAGCGCCGGCGCTGGCGCCAGCGGGCAGCGACGACGACGACGACGACGACGACGACGACGACGACGACGACGACCGAGCCTTAGTAGGATGTTTTTAAGGCTGGATCGAACACCAAGTGCGATTCCATTAGAGCTGGACCGAGCTCTTGTAGGATCCAATTAGAGCTGCTCAGCTAGAGTCAGATTCTAGAAGAGGTGGATCGAGCCTTAGTAGCATTCAGTTCGTGCTGTATTCAGCTATAGTAGGAGTCTACTGGAGTTTGATCGGGCCCGACTAGGATGCTAGGATGCTGCGGAAGATAATCGAACCATATTAGGACGCTACTCAAGTTGGATCCCGCTATAGTGCGATGCCAGTAGAGGTGGACCGAGGCCTACTAGGATTCGACTACGAGCTGGATCCAGCCTCGTCGGGATTCTATTTGAGTTGGAAGAAGCCCGATCAAAGCTTGATTGAACACCTGATAAGGTTCTATGAGGGGGGAGGGGGGGGGGGCGGCGGAGCGCTCCCCCCTCCTGGTTCCCCCCTCCCGTTGCGAGGGGCCGGCGTCTGCCCACCCGACCCCCCGTTTTTCTAGCGTTTCAAATGTTGAAGTTTCCCCCCTTTGGTTCCGACGTGTCCAAGGGTTTCCCCCAAGCGAGCGTCCGCGAAACACGTTCGTTTGTAACTCCAGAGTCCAAGGGGGCGAGGGGGGAGGAGGGAGGAGGATATTCGAAGAGAGATTTAGGCGAAAACCTGGGGGGGCGGGGGTGATGAGGGAGGGGGGAGGGGATGGAGGGAGGGTGCAGCTGCACCGACACTATTTCCGTTGTAGGCCAACGTGTGTTCACGTCGTGCCGTTGGGGCAGGCCGCTCGTATCGGCCACAGTGTTCGACACTATGCCGAACGAGCGCATGAACACTTAATTATGAGGAAGAGGGGCACGTCCAGATTTGGGGAAAGCCATTCTCGCTGAGGTGACCGCCCCTCTGGCCGTATCGATTTTCTGGCAGCTGGTTTCTCGGAGTCATTGCCGCTGGAATGCGGTGGGAAACGGGAAGGTGATGATATTCTGGACGATTTCAATTGTATGATCGGGCGCGCCGTGGGACCAGTGGTGAGCCAGTGGTGAGCCGATTTGGGCCCAAGGTCACATTTTCAAAATGACGAATTATCTTGAAACGACTACGATTGCGTCGAAGACCTCTATGGATACGCACGTTCAGAACGGCATCCAACTTAAACAAGACATCGCGACGATCAAAAGCACCATGGCAGATCACACCAAGCGCATCGATAACTTGGAGAAACCGCACGCTACCACAGCAAATGGTGCCTGGTTCGGGAGGTGGTACTGGTTCGTCGTTTGAGCCCACGTTTTTCAACAGCGGTGTTTTTTGTTGAAAACAAGAATCGCAGGACCAACGGCATCACGCGGGTGGAGGTGGAGGAGTATATCAGGAAGGTTGAGGAGAGAATCCCAGGGCGCCTCATCTATGAGAAGTTTGGATATGTCAGTTGCTTCGGCACCAAGTAACAGAATATCCCGCGAAGCTCACGTTAAGTACCCGTTCGTCGTGGAGCTTGCCTTGACCGTGCGTGACGTCGCGGAGGAATCCGAACTCGAGTACAACAGTCGCAAATTATGAAATTCCGTGCGGAGGTTTCCCAGAAAACAGGCATTCAAGTCGAAACGTTGAGCAGAAGAAGGATGAAAGGAGAGAGGCGAGAGGAGAGAGTGGGAGAAAAATGATTCAAGTCATACGCGCCCGCGCCATAGTTGATTTCCTGCCCCCCGCCCATCCTTTCCAATCGTTATGTTGTTTGCAGCCGCCGACCGGGTAATTCTAGGCGACTGTGATTTCTAAACTGACCCCATTCCGGCGATGCGCGAACTTTAGGGGAGGTGCGGGGCATTGGACATCGGAGGCGGATGTGGCGGCGGCTGAACCTGAGGATGAGCATGAGGAAGAGGAGGGTCATGAGGAAGGAGGAGGATCAGCAGCAGCAGGAGGATGATGAGGAAGGAAGAATATCATTCGCAAGGAGGAGGAAGATCAGCAGCAGCAGGAGAAGGAAAAGGAGGAGGATGAGGAAGGAGGAGGAGAAGGAGGAGAAGGAGCAGCTTCAGCAGCAGAAGGAGGAGCAGGCGGACCAGGTGAGCCGCGCTGAGGCGAGAGCGCCACTGAGCGACGGGGGCAGGGCGTCAGTCCTGGAAGTTGCCAGCCCTGCAGCGGGAACGCCATTCCATAGGACCGAGAACGCTGAGACAGTTGAAACCTTTAAGGCATCAACCATTGAAACCTTTTCCGTGAAACAGGTCATTGCGCGAGAGGCGGCGCCAGCAATGCACAGTCCAGTGCTTGCCCTAAGGGGTCCCTACGTGTCTTTGAAAGGAATGCGGGTATTGCGCCGACAATTCGCCACGTTCCCGCCCGTTGCAATCGCCGACCGTTGCCGCTTGGGTGGGTGCGTCGGGGATATGCCACGTTCCCGCCCGTTGCCGCCCGTTCGCCGCTTGGGTGGGTGCGTCGAGGGTTCGCCATGTTCCAGCCGTCGCCGCCCGTTGCCGCCTGTAATTGTACAGGCGGGGCGAGGCGCAATACAGTCGGCCCGGATTATTAGGTCGACCCTGCCAAATCAAGGGTATCTTTGTGTCATGTGTCTCGCGACCCGTGCCTCCTGCATTCCTATGGCAATGTGCCCCCCGGAAGGGTCTTTTGTCCTCTCGCGTGTCTTGTCCAGGGAAGTCCGACTGTAAAATCATAGGTTCGAAAAGGGCGCCCTAGTAATATTCGGGGTTTCCGGGGATCCGTGTGCAAGCCTGCGACTTACACCCTCGAATATTATCCAGATTGCTAGTTTGTTACCACGTTTCGGGTCGAGCTTGAACGGTTGGCCGACTGCGGGCAGTTTTCTCGCTCTTGGCTCTCTGGTGTCGTCATGGAGCCATCAGCCAGCAAGCGGCCGTTCGATGTTGGCAGCATCCCGTGCGTGGTCTTCGCTTCGGTGCTTGCATCGGGCCAGGGTGTGCTCAAGGTCTGAGGCTGTTATGGCCATTCTGACCGAACGCTAGGCCAGCAGCGGAGGGTGGAGGCGAGTGCCAGGGCTGAGGCTGGATTTGAGGCCAATGGTATCTGCTGGGGCTACGGTTCGTCAGGGCTGTTGCACAATTGCTGAGGTCTGAGTGCCTGCGCTTGGGCTAAGGTCCAGTGACAGTTGGGATGTTGACGGGGTAGGGCTGTGCGGCTGAGGTCCAGGATGGATAGGCTGTAGTGCTGTAGGCATAAGGCTTGGGGTCAGGGCTAGGGTTGAGGAGTTTCACGGCGGTTCTCCATGTTTGCCAAAAAGTTGAGGTCGGATGAAACATCGGAAAAGGTGCACTCTGTGACCTTGTAGTTTTGGGTGTCGTGATCGGTGGAGTGGAGTACACATGTAAGACCACCCTTCGGGTGACAAGGAGGGGGGACATGGGTGCAGAGTTCGTTCTGCGATTGGCGGCTGATCGGGTTCGCGATCCATCTATCTACCGCTCGATGCCCTAACATGTCGGTCACATGATCCGTTCATCGAGTCCACGATCGAAATATCGCCCGGTCATTGGGCGGGACAGTTGCAGGACAACCACGGGCCCCCACGGGACTACCACGGGGCAATCGCAGGCCAATCACGGGACAAGCACGGTATCATTACGGGACAGTCAGGCGGGGCCAACCACGGGACAGGCACGGAGCAACCACGGGACAGCCACAGGAAAACGACGGGAGAACCACGGGAGAACCACCGAAACAGCCACGGGACAACAACGTGAGGGTCCAGGGACAACCACGGAACAATCACGCGGCCTGTTCCATTGCCAATAGATCGATCTCGCTATATATATATATATATATATATATGTGCATAGAAATACACACATATATATATATATATATATATATATATATATCGATCATGCGACCCGTCAGACTCAAAATGTGTCCATCGATCTCATTGTCACTCCTGTGATCGGTCTGATTACCTGTGTACCGATCTCAATCATAATCTGTCTATCCATCGCGCTTCCGTCTATCGGCTCCGCTGTCTGTACATTGATCTACAGACGGGACACCCGCAGGACCACCACGAGACAACTATGGGAAGCTAACGTGGACAACCACGGGGCAACCACGGGACCCTGTCATGAAATTTTGGCGCATCGAGCTCGTGAAATGTCCAGGCGTCGGCACGGAGCGTTCGATCAGCAAATTGATGTGGATGGGCATCAGGAGAGTACGCCAAAATGTCTTGCTTGGCTCGGGCCTTGGAGGTGGATTGCGCTTTCCGGTCCGCCCAAGATAGCCTCCTTGGCTCATGACCTCCAGGCCGATTCGGCAGCGCGCTGACCAGAGTTGAGGTGTGTGGCCTGCATGGGCCTCGATGGCGCCCGTGATGCCGTCGAAATCCGCATCGACTTGGATGATTCGCCGCGCTGGAAATAGCTTGTAGCTTTTGACCGATAAACATGAGAACCTCCGTATTCTTGAGAATGCGCCCGTAGCAGGCGGCCACCTCACCGAAGGCCATCAGCACTTTGCTATCTTACATCGGTGAGGCACACATGAAATAGCACAGCTGCAAGCGCTCACAGTGCTGTCGGAGCCGGTTCCGCTCAGCCCGCAGAATGGTGGGCGTACTTGTTGGCCGTGGCCCAGGCCAGGTCGCGGGGCTCCTCATACGTCCTGCGCATGGGCGGCTGTCAAGAAGCCTGCCACTGGCGGGCCAGCCCAGCCTTTGTTACAAAGGCTGGGCTGGCCCGCCAGTTTGTAGCCAGCAGCTTTGGAGCCCACTAAGTCGTGGCGCCTCTTCAGCACGCGCCCGACGCCATTGGAGCACGGCGTCCCAGACTTTGGGCCAAGTGCTGGTTGCCCTGGAAGGGCTCGAGCTTACGCAGCCGGTGCACATCTACAGGAGAAATAGCTGCAGCCGAATATTTTCAGACATCTTCGGCTTACCAGGCACCAGGCACCATGCCAGCCTAACCTCTGTCCCAGGAGTTATGGCTCAATAGGGTATGGTGGAGGCGGAGTGGCGTCACAGTTCTCAGTGACCACCGCCCTCTCCCAGGTTCCGATTCTGGAGGTCATCAGGTTGCTGGTCGTGTTGAGGTAGCCCATGGTGGATGTGGCACTGTCCACAATGTGTGTGGACATTGGGCACACGGTACACTCCAGCCACAGTCTCAACCCAGTGCTGAGCACTTCGAGAGACGAAGTCAGTGTTGTTATCTCCGCCTAAAATCCAATCGAGATCGGACGAGTTCCAAGCTGCCACGTCCAGATTCCACATAATCTCAATGTTATCGACCGCGATGCTTATACATGAGCTAGGCAAACACGCACGCAGATGGCACTACTTCCGCCCCCCCAATTTCTCATTTCCGTCAACTACCCTTCCAGGATATATGATGTGTACTCCATCGTCGGGAGGGGCGGTGAACATCACGGTTGTGAGCGCCAATGCTGCCAACCCACCACACATTGCGGAAACATGTGTTCTTCACCCTTGTCTTCTCTTCTCTCCCGTTTTGCCTTCTGTTTTATTCCCTTCCGCCCCACACAATAAAAGAACACATCGCAGAAGCAGGCGTTCCTGTGATAGCAGTTGTACGAGCTGGGCGATCATACCAACCAGCCTCTTTCGTAGGATTCCAGCGATTCTAGAATTCGCCCTGCCGATCTTCGACGAGCCTCAACTCTGAGCGGGCACCACTGTACCTCTGTACTCGGCAAGGTATCGAATGGCATTCGGCCCATCCCGCCACCGTGCCTGGGTTGCGGGTATAAAGCCTATTGGATGTTCGTTGGGATCTCGTGGGGGGCCTCTCGGGTGCCTCTTGGAGGCAGTTTTGAAGCCTTTGGGAGCCACTTTGGGACCTCTTGGGGCCTCTTTTCGGCCTCTTGGGGGTCTCTTGGGGCCTCTTTGGGGCTTCTTGGGGGCCTCTTGTGGCCGCTTGGGCGCCTCTTGGGGCCTCGCGGGCGCCTCTTGGGACATCCTGGGGGCTTCTTGGGGCAGAAGGCTCGGATTTTCGGTTTGTGTTCCTTCTCTTAGGCCCCTTCTGGGGCCGTCTTGGCGACCTCTTGGGCCGTCTTGGGCGCCTCTTGGGCCGTCTTGGGGCGCTCTTAGGCCATATTGGGGCACTATTGGAGGCCTTTTGGGTAGTCTTGTGGTGGTTTGGGGGGCCCTTTGGGCCGTCTTGGAGCGTCGGGAAGCCGAGCATGCGAGAACGTCACAATCCTCCCAAAACCTTGGGGCCCTGGGGGCCCTCTTGGGAGGCCTCTTGGAAGCTTCTTGTGGCGTCTTGGAGGCTTCTTGGGCCATCTGGGAGGCCATCTTGGGCGTCTGGATCGATCTTGGGGCGACTTGGGTCCCTCTTTGAACACCATTGGGCCTCTTGAAGCCATCCGGACTCGTTGTGGGGCCCTCCTAGGCGGGGTGGGCCGACGCAGCGATTCCGGCGGACCCGAAAAAGCAAGGGAAACAATTGGTCAGGGCCCGCACATGAAAGATTTACAGGTCTGGCTGCAGCAACAGCACAGCCCCCATCAGTGTTGCATGAACCTTGGGGCGCTCCACTTCGTGCCAGAGGCACGGTGGCGGATTCAAAGACAGGAATATATTGCATGGCATTCACTATGATGATCACCCCGTGCAGATTTTGAGAAGCATCACCTGCCATCACCCTCGTTATGTGGGAGTTGCTGGAAATACCAGCATAGCCAAAGAGAAGTGCAACTAGCACCGTACTGCACATGTTGCGTACGTACTGCACGCTACACGGCAGATACGCCTGCAATCTCTGTTGGAATCCTCGCGCACGCATTCGTTGGTGTCGCCACCTGCCGTGGGGGCACTCCCTCCGCGTCGGGGGTCACCTTGAGGTCCTCGAGAGACGAGCCGACGACGTGCATGGCTGGGCCATCTTCGCTTGCGGCCGCGAGGTTCTAAATGTGTTGTCATTCGTCGTTTCGCTTTGTCGCACCGGGTTGGGGCAAATGCCCGGGCAATCGTTTGTCACGGGTAGCGCTTGCTTGTCCTGGCCGCTTGGCTGATGCTGTCTCGCGGAGTTTGCTGCGCGCTGGCGACGTGTTGGGGTGCGTGGGAAAAAATTCGCCTGCGGCCGCAGCCTTCGCCCCCGCCGCAGCCGTCGCCTCGGCCGCGGGAGGCGGAGGCGGCTGCGCGTGGGGGGCGTCTTGGACAGCTCATATCCACCGGGTGCAGCCCCAACGTCTCTGCGGCTGAACGGCTGGCTCCTGGCGCAAGGCCGAGGCCGAGCTGCAAAAGCTGGCCGAGCTGCTGCACGATGCCCGCCAGCGCCTGTCAGCGTGGCGGCCCAAGTCCAGGGCGGCGAGATCTGGAAATGTTCCCCGCCGCTGGCCAGGCCCATCCTGGGTCCAGGAGTGGTGTGTACGCCCCCTGGCCCTGAAGTCCGCAGACCGCCTGCTGTGGCAGGAGGCTGCACCTGCGACATGGTCCTGCGGGTCTCCTCCCCGCGGGACACCACCTCTGCCGTGGCCTTGGCCAACTTGGCCAGCTGGCCGTGGCCTCGGCCTGGCACCACCTCTGCCAGGGCTTCTGGAGTTCCGGAATTTTCGCGTGTCGCTCATCTTGCGCTTCCTGAATCTGCTGCTCACGCTGAGAAGAGGCCTGTACGATGCGAAGCCATGGACAGAGCCCGTTCCTCGATGAGCCTGGCCCTGAAAAAGATCCGCCTCCCGCCGCGAGCGCCCATCCGTGAACTTGGTGGTGGCATCCGCATCAGCAGGTCTGACCAACAGCTCGTGCAGGCCATCCAGCTGTCGAATGCGAGCGTGCTTCTTGTTAGCACCTTCAGAACCTCGCAAGAAGGAGGCTGCGCGGCAGCATCAGCAGCAGGCGTAGCTTGACGTGACTACTTCAGCTGGGCGTCGAGCTCGGCGCACTGTGCTGCCAGCGCGCTGTCCTCCACATGCGGGATGTCCTTAGTTCTCGAGGAGGACGCTAGACTCTCCAGAGCGCTTGTGTTTCTCAAGGCAGCTGCCCTTGTGCAGGTGGCATTTCTTGCAGCAGATCAGCCCACCTGCATCTAACCATTGGAGCCCAGTGACGTCATGAGCACACCACTTGCAGTGCCAGGACTCGGCCTCCTGCTATCGGCGGGTTGAGGCCATCGTGGCGCCTCGAAGCCTCATCGCTGGAAGAGGGCAAGGTACAAGATGGCCTCAGCAGGGAAACTTGGCCACAGACCAGCGCACGGCCAAGTCGGGGTTGCACAACTAGGTGATACCGAGCCGCGGACCAGCGGTATCCATTCTTGCCTTGGGGCTGCAACCCCCAAAGCATGCAACGAGTCGTTAAACACAAAATGTCTACGTCGGGAGCTTCGAGGAGGGAAAGGAGGAGAAGGAGGAGGATAAGCGAGAGGAGGAAGGAGAGGAGGGGGGAGGAAAAGGAGGAGGAGACATCGGACGAGGACATCGGCTGGGGAGACAAGTTCGAGAAACTGATCCCTACGCTGGAGTCGGTCACCGGGACAGACGGCGAGCCGAAGACCATCGTGTTTGCGAACATGAAGGCGAGTGGCCGACCAAACCGCTGCTTGTTGTGGGCCATCACGCCGACCGCTTTCTTATTCGTTCTG
Organism: Prorocentrum cordatum; assembly: GCA_963575745.1. Classification (NCBI taxonomy): domain Eukaryota; class Dinophyceae; order Prorocentrales; family Prorocentraceae; genus Prorocentrum; species Prorocentrum cordatum. The sequence continues at coordinate 295,679 of CAUYUJ010005758.1, read as the reverse complement.
TTCTCGATCGGGCGCCAGCGGCTCGGGAGGATCGAGACGGCGGGTTTTCAACGTTCGGTCTTCATGGGGCAGGTTTCCGACCGCGGGCCGTCATGGATATTGATTTCTTGTTTCTATCCTCTGGCGCGTAACAGTCGTCCCCCCCCCCCTCTCTCCGGGCAGTGGTAACGGTCGTACGTGGGGAGTGGGGGCTGGGCCCCCCGCATGTGCTCACGCACATACTATGGCGGTCGCAGCGCACCATCGCCTGGACGTGCCACACCCCGCCCAAGCGTTGTCGTCAACCGGCCCCCCCCCTGGGTAACGAGCGGTACTGGAGACAATTCAGCACAACTACAAAAAACGCTTCAGGATGAAAAGCCAGCCCCAGGGCAGGGATCGATCTATCCAGGGGCCCATGTCTCGGAAAAGTCAGGCCGCGGGATGTCTGGGTCCGGAGGCGTCAAGGAGCGCTACTTCGGGCAGTCCCTCGGGCATCCTCCGCCCCGAAGGCACGACCAACGAAACAGGACGGGCGCGCCAAACGCCAGCTTGTCCTGGCCCCCCTGCTCAAAGGCCACCGTCGACAACATTGTGTATCACATCAACAGACATTCCAACTTCCGCGCCATCGGGATCCATGGCGACAAGCGGCAGGAGGACCGCAACAGGGCCATCGACGAGATCAAGAGAGGGCGGTCCCAGGTGTTGGTCGCCACAGAGGTCGCCGCGCGCGGCCTGGACCTCCTGCCGAGAAGCCCGCCCACCACCCCCCGCCTCGGGGCGCCGACGACCTCCTGTCCTCTCTCACTCCGTTCCCTCCTCGCCCGCTCTTTCTCCCCTGCTCCGTGCAGAAGTCTGAGGTCAGGCGGTGTCGGGAACTGTTGGCGCGGTGCCCTCGGTGGGCTCCCTGGTCAGATGCGCCCGTCCTGATGCCCTAGAAATTGGAAGCGGCGACCTCGCATGGACTGGCGTGGCGCCCCCCTCCCCCAGCTTGGACCAATGGATCTCGCCTCGGCGTGGTCGGCGCCAGGGCTTGGGATGGGTGGCCGCCATGGGGCCAGGAACACCGCACGAGCCAACAGTAAGCCGTAGCGTGGCCTGGGTGATCGTGGCGGGATAGAGAACAACCGGGCCCCCCTCTGGGACGTGGGGGGGTAATATGTTCACTGCACGGCCCAAATCAGCCGTCAGGACGACGGGGTTTTGTGAAATGGGCACCCGTGCAATCCTCCATTAGACACTATCGCATCTTCCTCGTCCTCCTCAAGGCGGCAGGGGTGGCTCAGGAGGGAAAGGTAGGCACAGACACAAGTAGTTATCGACTTCCGGAAAATTCGGGAAAATATGGTGCCTGGAGGGGAAGACGAGAGTCTACAAAGTATAAAAACCATGGCGGATCCTCGAGTTTGTGTCCATTTATTTGTGTCTCCCTGGGCCCCCCTTCGTGGCGTCTTCCAGGGGGTCGAGCACCCCTCGTGCTCGCCCTCGCTGCCCGAGCCCTATCTGCCCCCGCTGCCCTCCCCCCTGATTGGAAGGTCGTCGGCGCCCCCGGGGAGGCCTTCGACGCGGATGCCCTCCGGGGGGCTTCCGAGGGGTCCATGGATCGGGGGTTGCCAGAGGTGCCCCTGGCCCAAGGCGGCCCCAGCTGCTCACTCCATTTTGGAGCCCCTGGGGCCCTCTGGACCTCGTGAGGGGTGCTCTGGAGGCCATCTGGGCTCACTCGAGAATCCTGGGGGCACCTTCAGACAGGGGCACTTCTAGCAACACCCGAAAGGAGGCTGCAAGAGCGCCTCAGCGCTTCCACGGGGGGGACGGTGTCGGAAGTGCATTCGGGGCGCTCTAGAAACGGCTTCGCCTTCGGCGGAAGCTGGCGGAAGACTTGCCGAACAAGAGCGGGGGCGGCTCCGCCAGCGGAAGGCCTGCGGAAGCCCGCGGGAGTACAATCGACGGTCCAGGAGATGCACATTTTCTCGGCCCCGGGTTTCTGGAACAAGCCATCTGTTCTCCTGGACAGGACTTGCCGGGCATCGACCACGTCATCAATTTTGACCTGCCCACTGGCGGGGATGGGCTGGGGGGGCAACTCCTCATCCCTCGTCATTCCTCTCCTTCCTTTTTCTCTTCCATCTCCTCTTCCGTCAACACTCCTCGTCCTTCTCATTGTCGCCTTCTGGTCCCTCCTCGTCCTGAAAAACTCTTTGTCCTTCCTTGTTTCGGCCCCCCTCCAGTCGAAAGGGATATTTGCATAAACCCCCATGTCTTCTGCTGTGCGTTCCGTCGCCCCCTAGCTCAAGCCAACTGGTCAAAGCGACTGCCCAGCAAACTACAAATCTTTATTGCAGAACATCTGTCCCTTCATTTTGTTTTAAATGTATTCCACATCATGGTTATCATTATCAGTGCTGTTCTTTTCTGGAGCGCCCTCCAGTGTTCGAACTCTGGTTAAGAAGCGGAAATTGAAAGCTTCCTGATCCGTTTCCGGGCTGGACATTGAAGGGTGCCTCGCCCGCCAACGCGAATATTCACGGCACGTACCCATTGAAGGCCTTGCATGGGCCCGAGACGTCACCAGAATCATTCTGCAGAGAAAACGTGGGAGCGAGCACAAAGAAGACTCGAGGTCGAGTACGAGCGGGACACGCGGACGTGCAGTTGCCCACCCTGGGAACCTCACTCGGAAGCCTGCCGCCGGCAGGTCAGAGTGACGACCGGGCTCGTGTTCAAGGAAGAGCCCGAGCTTTCACCTTCACCAGTGAGGTCTGCGACACCCGACTGGTCACGCTCGCCTACTCCACCGTCAGTGGCTTTCTGAATCCGTGAGAAGAACCATGGCGATTCCAGGCGCACAGCACGCGAAGAGCAGACAGCCTCACCTGTACGGCGCCCAGCCCTTGCAGTAGTGGCAGGGAACAGCCGTAGCCACCGCGGAGACTCCTCCATGGTGGTCTCCAGAGTTGGAGGCGGACCCAACCTACCCGCACAGCGTGGTAGAGTGGAGCAAAGACGCTAGGAAGGGGCAGGCCGCCACCAAATTCCAGCCGAGCGACAAAGACCGCTCATCTCGCTGGCGCTGAGAATTGCCGCGCGCACGGCGGCATACGAGATCCCCATTTGGGTGCACCAGCACGGAGCCGAAGTGGACATGGGGGGTGGCGCCCGCGTGCGTAAAACATACGCGCGTCGACATATTGCCGTCGACCCTGCTCCCGCCAAACGCTGAGGCCAGCACATGGCGAACAGGCTTCGGCTTCTTCTGTGTCGCGCCAGCGCGCGACGAAGATCTCAGTTTCACGCATATGCGTTTCGACGTGCTCCTGGACCGCGCGAACACTGCCGCCGACAGCGTCCCGTTCCGAACCTGACTGCCGTTGAGTCTGCTGCGGCTCCCAGCCAGGAAGTGGGCAGACATCCTGAAGGAGAACGGCGGACGGCTCCCACGTACAGAGGCAGAGTACGCCCAGGTATAAGGCCGTCTCCTGCGCGACCGAGCCATAGAAGACAACGCCAATGTCCTCCATTGAAGGTCTCACTAGCCAGGGGCCCACGTGGGTCTCTACTTCTCTGACGAGGTGGAGCCCGTGCCGCTTTACCTTGCCATCGCCAACGACTGCGACCGGCGAAGCATTGGCAGCGGCCGCGGGCCAGCCACCGAGCGGCCCCAGGGCGCTTGCTACGACGACGCGGGCCAAGCAGCTGATGACGAAGACGACTTCAGCGAAGGTGGGCGGGGCACAGACACGGAGGGGCGGGGCCGTGAAGCCTCGGAGGGCCCTTGGTCCGAGGAGCGCCTTGGTGCCGAGCGGCATGCTGCCCTAGACGATTCCCGCTGCCTCGCGTCAGTCTGGCGGGGGGCCAGGGCGGCGGAGAGTTGCCGCCGCTCCGCCGCGGGCCACCTTTGACTTTGACCGCAGCATCAAACACTCGAGGGGCGGTTCGGCGCAAAGAAGTACACCAGGCGGGGGCCTCCGAGGCATCCAGGCGACACGCCGCGGATGGGTTTCTTCATCCACGACGCGCTCGAGTCGCTGGGGCGCGCTTTTGACGAGGACCTCAGAGCGTTCTTCGAGGGGCGGGGGCGGTTCAACAATCATTGCGCGAAGAAGAGACCTCGCAAGGCAGCCAGGTGCGGCAGGCCTGAGCATTTGGCCAGGGAGTGCCTCAGCAGCGAGAACTTCTGTTACACTTGCAAAAGGCCAGGCGGCCACGTCGTAAAGGAGTGCCCGCAGCGCGCGCACGACTTCAAGGACCAGGCAGACGACTCCCAGGGCGCCCTACAGCTAGGCACGGAGCGCATGTACACGTCAGGGAGACGCAGGAGGATGAGGAGAGGAGAAGCAGGAAGGCACAGCTCCAACGCCATCAGGTGCACCAGGAGAAAGACCGCGAGGACCAGGAGTCGACCGCGGCAACAACGCGACGACGACTCCACAACGGGCCGTGCGCGTAGGCGTGCAAAGAGGATCCGCAGTAGGAGCTGGAAGCCTGCCAGGAGGGCTCGGCGCCGGCAGCTTCGCGAACTACACGAGCCAGGGCGCCATCGTGAGCTTCGACAGCGCCAGGTGCCAGATCCGGGACTCGCTTCGCGGACGCGCGGCGCCTGCGCCGCCATCGACGATCTGTGGCGCTAGCCCAGGACCGCAGTGGAATAGAGAATATATATGTTCCGTTATGTTATGGCCCAGCCCAGTTATGTTCCGTCGGCGCGAGCGCCGTCTGCCCCGGCACCGCCGCCGGCGCGAGAGGAGGATGGAAATGTCCCCTCTCCGACGCCCGCCGCCGCCGCGAGCGCCAACGACCTGGGCGCCGCCCAAATGCTGTTGAGTGCGTCGCCAAAACCACATGTCAACATCACCCATCCCTCCACCGCCTCTGTCCTGCCCGGCCCCAGCACCGACCCCTGCACCCGGCCGCGGGTCGACGGCCGCGGCCGCGCCGACGCGGTCCGGCGAAGTCAGAAACAGAGCCCGGGGGGGGGCCAGGGGGGGCAGGAACGCGGGGGCGGCTAGAAGGAGGACTAGCATCCACGAGCTGGCGACCGCCAGGCTCGGATCGACGCTGGCCAGGCTGCCCGGCCCAGGCCAGGGTCCGGTTCTAGCCCCAGCCCCCCGCCCGTGAGCTCTCACATTTGTTTCGTTTCTCTTCGGGGGATTGCTGGGGCCATCAGGGCGCATCCTGCAGCGCCATGCAGCAGCGCACGCAGCACCTCCGACAGCAGCGCACGCAGCACCTCCGACAGCAGCGCGCGCAGCATCTCCTACGGCAGCGCACGTAGCACTGCCAACGCCGGCGCACGCAGCACCTCCGTTCGCATCGAAAGCAGCTCCCCCGACACCAGCGCACGCAGCACATGCGACAACGACGCGAATGCAGTTCTGTAACGGGTACTCGCGCGGCTTGCCTTCGACAGCGGCGCATGGCATGGCATCGACAGTAGGTTGCAGCGGGTATTATTCGATCCCACCTGCGATGAGCGCGACGGGGTCTCACGAGGGATATTCTGGGACCACGCTTGGAAGGGGCCGGCGGAAATTTACGGGCCGTATCTCGACAGCATTCCCATGGAAATTGTAGCAGCACCGTTCTCACCGACGCCGGCTTCCAGCAGGAATTCTGGGTTCTCAGTTGCCCCGCCCATGAGCCCAGAAACGATTTCAACAATCAGCCGGAAGAGTCCACCAAACATGATCGAGCCAGGTCCGAACCTCACGATCAGCACGCCTGTGGCGGCATCGTGCGGGGTTGCAGCCACGAGATATGGGAAATTCATCCCGCGCCGTCGCCGCGACTCCAGCACCGCGCTCCAGCACGCAACGCCGCAACAGAGCACGTATTACATGGGGGCTCAGACGGCGCCCCCCAGGTGGCCGCGCCCAGGAGGAAGTGGCCCAGACCCCCCTTCAAACGCAAGATTCTTGGAATTACGATAGCAGGCGTTCCCCTTCCTTCGAGCGGGGCGAGGGCGAGGAGGAGAAACAACAACGCGCGCAGCAACAGAGTCTTTGCAACCACTCGGAGGCCGAAACCACGAATATGGATGACTGACTGTTGGTTGATGCGGGCGCTTGCCGAAACCTCACTGGCAATGACCTCGTCGATTGCCAGAGCAAGGCTGGGCATCGACATGGATTCAAGACTGCTTGGACTACCTTGAAGCAACCGCAGAAGATGAAGGGGGTCGGAAAACGATCCCAAACCGTGAGGCGGTCAGCCACAGTGCACGAAGTCATCGGAAAGGGAGACCTCATATCTTATTCCGCCCCAGTCTTGGAGGACGAGGTGGCCGACGTCCCAGCGCTCTACGGTCTGGGCCTGATGGCCAAGCGCACCATTGGTGCAGGCATTGGAATTTCGAAGCTGCGCATGATCCTGCCGGTCGCCGACGACCTGGTCATCTGGCCTGACGGCAAAACATAGAGTGCCAGAAACAATATCAGGACTTTGGATGACACCGATCTTCAAGTTGCACAACATCAAGAAGGGCAGCAGGACGGTCGAGGCATTTCCGACGAAAGCCGGGCTGTCTTTACAATATTGACAAACACCGCCTGGATACCACCGGTGACCGGTATCCAGCCGACAGAAGTAACGCGCCATTGGACTCGCAGCCAATAGAAATGTTCGTAGCGCGATTGGCCACAGCAGCCCCTACGGAACTACGGCAAATGGCAAAGTTTGCCAACGTTGCACCGACATGAACCAGCGTACCAAACATATTTCTCATGGGACAACGGCTGGCAACGGTGAAGATGACGATGGCGAAATACGACCTGGTCCCATCCAGAACGTGTTACATGCTTCAATTCCAGAGGAAGCATGCATCCCCAGACGCTTGCGCAATGCTTCCGGCCAGTCACTTGGACCGTCCAAAGCTTCTTTGGATTCAGTGGTCGTACCAAATGCAAGAACCAGCGCGACGACCATAGGTGCGCTTTGCCTTCGAGTTATGTTCAGGGGTGCCGAGGAGCAGTTGCGTTACGGTTGCGATGAGATCTTGGATGCTAAAGCATGCGACGCCCCTGTCCGGCGCGAGCTTGTCGTTAGAGGGAAACGCTTAGGATCGTTATTGGGGCCACCACTTTGGGTTCATTGGTGCGTCTTGGGAATCATGGGCGGCCCCGACAACAATGCTCTGGCATGCGGTGAGCACGTCGCCATGTCAAACAAGACGTGGCCGCGCGAACAATGTGTACGCGGTGGGCACAGCTCTACGCATGTAGCAAACGGGGGAGCAGCATGCGAGATTGTATGCACTTCAACATAGACCCCTGTTAACTCAAGCCTGCCAAGGCAGAATGACATCAAGGCTCGGCTCATCATGCGATGGTTTAAGGATATGGAAGTTCAGAGAGAGAGAGAGAGAGAGAGAGAGAGAGAGAGAGAGGGAGAGATAGAGATAGAGAGACAAATTTGGCCACCTTCGATGGGTCTGCTTCGCGGTCGGGCCAAATAATGGTCAACGCAGTAACCGTGCAGCACGGCGACTGGGCGTTGTTCAGGTCGACTTGTCCGCCGGATTTGCTAAACGGGTTCAATAGTGAAGAATGGTCAAAACTTACAGGCGAGCCTCCCTGAACGGTGCAGTTCGAGTTCAACCGCGAGGGCACCGAGCTGCTCAAGGAGAAGGTTTTCATCGTGGTGAAGGCAGTGCACGGGCTCAAAGATGCACCCAGAGCGCGGCGAAAAACGTTGCGCCTCGTTCTGGACGACTTCGGTCTCCGAGCTCTGTATACCGACGAGCAGTTGCACGCCAAACATGGGCAGGCTCAACCAACGATGCGTTTGTCAGCGCATGTCGACCACTTCGAGGGCGGGGCGCATGGAAAGCCAGCGTTGCAGCTCCTACAACACCCCGAAAAGTATGCTCGTACCTGCACGCCAGAGCTGGATATCTCAACGCATGTGTGAATCGCACATGTTTCGCGCGCAGACGGCATCCACGCCCATCAGGAGAAGCACGTCGCGACACTCTCGGAGCTGGACCGCAGTCTGTTCGCAGGCAGGCTGGACGACGACGAGGCGAGCGATGAAGCGGCTTTGAGCTACGCGATGCTCCTCGGTGGCGTAGCATGATGTTGCTTGGCTATGGCGGCCAGTTGCGTGCATGTTCAGGCCCTGCAGCGGCATGGACAGCACCCGAAGACCAAGGCCTGCAAAAAGGCTGAACATGGTGTTGCGCTGGGTGCGGCTGCGCAAGCCTGGCATCATGTTTCGGAAGCTCAAGGGCCCGCTCAGACTCGTTGGGGCCACCGACGCGTCCATCAACGCGATTTCAGAGGATTCGTCATGTCAGGCTTGGTTTTTCATGGTTGTGCCATCTTGTTGAACAGCGACGTGGAAGCTACATCATCGTCGCTGGATGGCAGTTGCACCATGCTGGAGCATCTCTGCAGACGGCAGCGACGAGTGGTCCGATCCACATTTTCCGGCGAGCTCAAAGGGATCGTAGACACAGTGGAAATCTTGTTCGTCATCCAGATGTGTTTGTATCAAATTGGGCATGGGTGCGACACGTCAGCGCGACTTTTTGGCTGATGCATTGGACCGAGGAAAGCTTCGTCCACCCTGTGACGCGTTGATCGATGCACGCAGTGTGTTTGATTGCCCCACCGCCACGGACCTTGAAGAGATAATGGAAGGAAGTCTCAGGCTTCACGTCCTCTCGTTGCGAGAGCGGCTCATGACTGGAGCGCTCCGCAGGTTGTACTTGTCTGACAGTGGGGACATGCTCGCGGATGGGCTGACGAATGGGTCAGTACGACGTTGCCAACTTGTTGGTTGCGGCAGCAGAGGGGGGTACCACACGGTGCGCCCTGGAGCATGCACGTCTTGTGTCCAGGGCAAGTAGCACACCGCAGGCAGCACAGTGGTCCAGAATTGGACCTTGCGTCGCGCACCACGGGCAGCACCACAGGCAGCACACCACAATCAGCACATCACAGGCAGTACGGCACATGGCGAGGAACAGTGAGCCAAGGGTATAGAAATGTGCCCGCGGCGTGCAAGTTTTGAGCCACGGGTGCAGGAGTGTGCCCGCGGCTGGCAAAACCAAGTTGTAAAGGCAAGGCAATGTGTCACACTTGCTTTCGACATTTTAGCGTGGGTGGCCGCCAAAACCATTCACGCTGACATAAACATTCTGGCGACGATCTGGTTCGTCGTTCGGTGTGTGCGTGTGGTCGCGAATTCGACGTTCGCATATCTGGCTTGTTTCTCAGGAAGCGTCATTTTCATTGGTTTGCTAATTGAGACGTCGGCAACAATACGCATTCACACTTGCACTGAATGAGCCGGGTGATGCGTAGGCGAGCTCATGGATTCTGCACGGTAGTTGCGACCTTTGGTTCCCGGATACTACTTGCAAAGTTTTTTTCTTCTGCGAGGCATCAGGTACCGAGCCAGAGCGACGGCACGGGATGAGAGTCGAAGGGGATGTTTGCATCAGCCCCTGGCACTTCTGCTGTGCGTTCCGTCGCATCTCGGCTCAAGGCAGCTGGCCAAAACGACTGCAAAGCAAATTGGAAAGCCCTATCGCAAGACATGTTCCCTTCACCCAGTACCCCACTTATTCCACATCTGGATTCTCATTATCAGTGTTGTTCTCTTCTGGAGCGCTCTCCGGCGCTCGAGCTCCTCCCGAGTGTTCCACCATCTCCTCTTCATCCTCGTCCCCTTGCTCATCCTCTTTCTCTCGCGCCTCCTTCCCTTGCTCCTCCTCCTGCTCCTCCTCCTTTCTGCTGCTCATCCTCCGCGATCCCCTGCCTAGTCCCGAACGGCCAAGGAATTCAGAAGGGGTTGTTTCCCAGCCACCAGGGTCCGCCTTGGCCGTCTCTGGCCAGGGCGTTGGGTACTGTCATGCGGGAGGCCGTCCTCCGTGGGCCGTTGCCTGGGTTTCCCGTTGAACATTCGCATCCACCTCATGGATACCAGCGAATCCCAGCGAAATCCTCCGCCTAGTCCTCGCACCGCCTCCTCCGTTCTCTCCCCTTCCACGTCACCTCCTCCTCCTCCTCCTCTTCCTCCTCCTCCTCCTCCTCACTATCATTCCTCTGTCTTTCCGTCAGCTTTCCTCATCCTTTTTTGATTATTTCTGCCTTCCTCCTCTCCTCCTCCTCCTCATCATCTTCCTCCGCCTCCTCCTCCTCATCCTTCTCCTCGTCCTCCTCCTCCTCGACCACCTCGTCCTCCTCCTCCTCCTCGTCCTCCTCCTCATCCTCGTCCTCCTCCTCCTCGTTCTCCTCCTCCTCCTCCCACTCCTTGCAGGTGGGGACGACTACGTGCACCGAATCGGCCGAACGGGGCGCATCGGCAACAAGGGCGTCGCCACCTCATTCGTGAGCAACCAAGAGCCCGGGCTGTCAGGTGCCCCAGATATCCTTGCGTCACGCCCCAGTCGGGGGCGGCCAAGAGGGTGGTGATGATCAGGGGAGGGGGTCATGGCCAAGGCCAAGGTATCTCCCTGGCAGCGCCTCGTCTTTCCATGCGTCTCCTGGTCCCCCCCGTAGGCCGCGCACGTGCTTCGGCCCATTATTAACAGGCCCTCCCTCTTGGACGCCTCGACCCACAGGGGAGGGGAAGAGGGACGGAGGACGAGAGGAGGAGAGGAGGAGGCGGAAGGAGCAGGAGGATGGGAGGAGGAGGAGGAGAAGGAGGAGGAAGAGGAGGAGGAGGAGGAGGAGGAGGAAGAGGAGGAGGAGGAGGAGGAGGAGCAGGAGAGGAGGCGGAAGACGGAAGGAACCAAGAAGGGGGGAGGCGGAAGGCGGAAGGACAGACAGATGAAGTAGGGTGAGGAGGAGGAGGCGACGTCGAAGGGGAGAGGACGGAGGAGGCGACGTGAGGACTAGGTGGAGGATTGCGGAGGAAGAGTAGGACTGCGAAGAATTGCGGAGGAGGAGTATAGAAGAAGAACATATGGGCATCAGCATAGACTTATCGGAGCTCCGCGCGGACTTGTTCGACCGACGCTGGAGCCCTCCCCGGGCGGCGCCTCCCCTGACGCGGTCCGCGGAGATCCATCAGCTTATGCTCATGCAGCCTTCGCACTTACAAAACGAGGCGGAGGAGGGCTTCCTCTCTCTCTCTCTGTCTCTCTCTCTCTCTCTCTTTCTCTCTCTCCCTCTCGCTCCAACGCATTCTTCTCTCCTCGCCCTTCTCCCCCTTCGCCTTCAAACATTCACCAGACAGCTCGCCCATGAGCCACCCACCAGCCCAACGCCAAGGAGCGAGCACTTGTGCGTTGGCGGAATTCTCGGCCGGCCTCCCTCATCGTCGGGATGTTGGGGTGGCGTTTTGGATTTGGGAGGAAACGCCCTGGCTTTGACCCTCGGAGGTGCCGTAATCCCATGTGTTCCGTGCGATAGCCTCTTCGACCGCCGCTGGCTTCTTGAATTCAGCCCCGCGCGGAGATTCGCGGTCTTGGGTTCACGAGTTGCACCAGGCCCCCAGATACAAATCCCTACCCCGCAGCTGCAGCTGTCAACCGAAATCCCCACCGCTTGCTAAAACTTCGATGCTTCCCACCCGTGGATCAAACCGCTAAGGAAGTAACGTCACCCGTCGGCTACATCGACCAGACAACATCCTCACCGATCATCTCCCCCGCCCTCGAAGAAAACTGCTATGGCAATATCAGCATCCTTCGGTTGGAAGTGTCAATCCAATTTTCTCGCCTCCCGCGGATAGAAGCTGCAACATAATGGTCCTGGCGAGTCGATC
>CAUYUJ010005758.1:227500-283885 GCA_963575745.1 Prorocentrum cordatum | reverse complement strand
GGAGGAGGAGGAAAAGGAGGAGGAGGAGGAGGAGGAGGAGGGGGAGGAGGGAAAGGGAGACATTTCACCCTATTTGACTTGGGGTCGTTCTTGCTTGTTTGCGTTTCTTTCTCTGTCTCCGTCTCTTTTTTCGGTTTTCCGTTTCTCTCTCTCTCTCTTTCTCTTTTTTTTTTTCTCTCTCTCTCTCTCTCTTTTTATTTTTCTTTTTCTTGAATCTCCACAAATTGGATCCTTTGGCGGATTACAATTCGATTAACTTGTAACCCTCCCAAAAGGAGTCCCATTTGAAACCCAAGGCCAGAGGCCCAGGAGGATACCAGGGAAAAAAGCAAAAACAACAAATCAAACAGGGAAAGAAACAAAAACATCAAGACAAAACACTGAGACTCTCTGCTACTTTCAAATCCACCACCAGAATACAACTAAACTCAATTATATTCTGGTCGTGGATTTGACGCAGAGAGTCTCAGCTTGTTTTGCTTGTGTTGTTGTTTCCCTGTTTTTTTGTTTTTTGCTTTTTTTGATGTGTTCCCCTGGTATCCTCCTGGGCCTACCCAGGGCCAGAGGCCCAAGAGGATACCATGGGAAAACGCAAAAAAACACGGAAAACGCGAACAACGCAAAACAAGCTCAGATTCTCTGCGATTTTCAAATCCACCACCAGAATACAATTAAAATCAAGTATATTCTGGTCGTGGATTTGAAAACCACAGAGAGTAGCAGTTTTTTGTGTGTTTTTTGCATTTCCCATGTTTTTTTTGATTTTTGTTGTTGTTGTTCCCTGGTATCCTCCGAGGCCTACCCAGGGCCAGAGGCCCAAGAGGATACCAGGGGAAAAAAGCAAAACACAAAAAAACATGGAAAAAGCAAACAAAGAAACAAAAAGCTGAGACTCTCTGCGATTTTCAAATCCACGACCAGAATACAATTCAAAACAATTATATGCTGGCCGTGGATTTGAAAAAAAAAAGCAGAGAGTCTCAGCCTTTTTTGTTGTTGTTTGCTTTTTCCATGTTGTTTGTTGTTGTTTTTTGTTCGTTTTTTATTGTTTTTTTATGTTTCCCTGGTATCCTCCTGGGCCTACCCAGGGCCAGAGGCCCAAGAGGATACCATGGGAACAATCAAAAACAAAAAAAAAAAACAGCGAAAAAACATACCAACGCTGAGACTCTCTGCGATTTTCAAATCCAGGACCAGAAAACAATTAAAATCGATTATATTCTGGTCGTGGATTTGAAAAACGCAGAGAGTCTCAGCTTTGTTTGCTTTTTGTTGCTTTCTCCATGTTTTTTTTCATTTTTTATTTTTATTTTTTCCCTGGTATCCTCCTGGGCCTACCCAGGGCCAGAGGCCCAAGAGGATACCAGAGGGGAAAAAGCAAACAAAAAAAACATGGAAAAGGCAACAACAAGCAAAACACATTGAGACTCTCTGCTTTTTTTTCTTTCAAATCCACGACCATAATATAATCAAAATCAATTACATTCTGGTGGTCGATTTGAAAATCGCAGAGAGTCTCAGCTTTTTTGTTTTTGTTTGCCTTTTCCCTTTTTTTGGTTTGTTTTCTGCCTCAGGTTCTGGGTCTCGTGTAGTGTAATCCCTCACCCTCCCGCTCCCTCGCCCTGTCGCTCTCCCGCTCGCCCACTCCGGGCGCGAGAAGGAGGAGGAGGAAGAGGAGGAGGAGGAGGAGAAGGAGGAGGAGGAGGAGGAGGAGGAGGATGATGATGATGAGGAGGAGGAGGACGAGGAGCAGGAAGACCAGGAGGACAAACGAGAAACGTAGGACAATTACATTTTGGTAGTAGATTTGAATAACACGGAGAGTCTCAGCCTTTTTTGCTTTGTTTGTTTGGTTTGCTTTTTCTTTTTTTTTTGTTTTTTCCCTGGTGTCCTCCTGGGTCTACCCAGGGCCAGAGGACCAGGGAAAATACCAAGGGAAAAAAAGCAACATAAAAACAAACAACCATGGAAAAGCCAAGAAAGCAAAAGAAGCAGAGACTCTCTGCGTCTTTCAAATCCACGACCAGAATATAATTAAAATAAATTACATTCTGGTGGTAGATTTGTCAATCGTAGAGAGTCTCAGTTTTTTTTTTTTTGTTTTGTTTTTTTTGCTTTTTCCCTGGTTGTTTTGCTTTTTTGTTTTTTTCTGCCTCAGGGCCCCCAGGAAGGCCAGAAGAGGCTAAAAACATTGATTTTCCGTAGATTGTTGACGGGTGTTGACGTTTCCTTCTTTTCGGCCTTCCGACGGCCCGAGACGGCCCAAGAGCCCCCACATATCGCCGAAAGATCGCCCAAGAGGCCTCCAAGACTGCCAAGATATCCTTCAAGACGCCCACGTGTTCCCCGAAGGCTTTTCAAACCGATTCGGGGAACAAATGGTCCGATGGCTTGGCAGGTCTGGCCTCAACGTTCGGCCACACAAGACGGCCATGATGACCTCCAAGACGGCCCCAGATGGCCTCCACGTCCGCCCAAGATGGTCCAAGACGGCCTCCAAGAGGGCCTCAGAGAGTCCAAGACGGCCCAAGACGGCCCAAGAGGTGGCCCAAGAGGCCTCCCAGACGGCCCAAGAGGCCCCCAAGAGGTCTTCCAGGAGGGCCCGAAGAGGCCAACATCATTGAGTTTCCTTAAGTGTTTGAAAGATTTTGGAATTTGTTTCTTCTCGGCATTCCGACGGCTCCAGACGGCCCAAGAAGCCCCCAAGATCGCTCAAGAGGCCCCCAAGAGAGCCCCATGACGGCCCAAGTGGCCTCCAATATTGCCCCAAGAGGGCCCCAAGACGGCCCACGAGGCCTCCAACACGCCCAAGATAGCCTCCAAGACGCCCAAGATGGCCTCCAAAATTGCCCCGAAGCGCCCCAAGAGGGCCCCCCGTTGGCCCAGAAAGGCCCCCAAGACTGCTCTCGACGGCGTCAGACGTGCCAGGAACCCACCAAGATGGCCGAAGCTGGCTCGAAGCTGGCCCAAAAGGACCCAGGAGGCCCCAAAGAAGGCCTCCAGGAAGGCCAGAAGAGGCCAAACACATTGATTATTCGTAGGTTTTTAACGGACGTTGAAATGTCCTTCTTTTCTGCCTTCCGACAGCCCGAGACGGCCCAAGAGCCCCCAAAGATCGCCGAACGATCGCCCAAGAGGTCTCCAAGACGGCCACGATGACCTTCAAGGCGCCCACGTGTTCCCCCAAAACCTTGGGGGGAACATTCCAAGATGGCCTCCAAGATGGCCAAGCTGGCCCAAGATGGCCTCCAAGATGGTCCAAGATGGCCTCCAAGTCCGCCCAAGATGGCCCAAGACGGCCTCCAAGACGGCCCAAGAGAGTCCAAGACGGCCCAAGACGGCCCAAGAGGCCCCCCAGAGGCCTCCCAGACGGCCCAAGAGGCCTCCAAGAGGTCCTCCAGGAGGGCCCGAAGAGGCCAACATCATTGATTTTCTTTAGGTTTTTGAAGGATTTTGGAATTTGCTTCTTCTCGGCATTCAGGCTGCTCCAAACGGCCCAAGAGGCCCCCAAGATCGCCCAAGAGGCCCCCAAGAGGGCCCCATGACGCCCCAAGTGGCCTCCAGGATGGCCCCAAGAGGGCTCCAAGAACGCCCAAGACTCTCGGGCATTCAGACTGCTCCAGACGGCCCAAGCCCCCGAGATCGCCCAAGAGGCCTCCAAGACGGCCACGATGGCCTTCAAGGCGCCCACGTGTTCCCCGAAGGCTTTCCAAACCGATTCGGGGAACACTCCAAGATGGCCTCCAAGATGGCCAAGCTGGCCCAAGATGCCCTCCAAGATGGTCCAAGATGGGCTCCAAGTGCGCCCAAGATAGCCCAAGACGGCCTCCAAGACGGCCCAAGAGAGTCCAAGACTGCCCAAGACGGCCCAAGAGGCCCCCCAGAGGCCTCCCAGACGGCCCAAGAGGCCTCCAGGAGGTCCTCCAGGAGGGCCCGAAGAGGCCAACATCATTGAGTTCCTTAGGTTTTTGAAGGATTTTGGAATTTGTTTCTTCTCTGCATGCAGACTGCTCCAGACGGCCCAAGAGGCCCCCCAAGATCGCCCAAGAGGCCCCCAAGAGGGCCCCATGACGCCCCAAGTGGCCTCCAGGATGGCCCCAAGAGGGCTCCAAGAAAGCCCAAGAGGCCTCCAACACGCCCAAGATGGCCTCCAAGACGCCCAAGATGGCCTCCAAAATTGTCCCGAAGCGCCCCAAGAGGGTCCCCCGTTGGCCCAGAAAGGCTGAACGGGCTCGTGACCCACAGGATGAGCGCATTCCTTGGTGTCCATTGTCCAGAGGAGGAGGAGGATGAGGAGGACGAGGAGGAGAAGGAGGAGGATGACAATGAGGAGGAAGAGGAGGAGGAGGAGGAGGGGGAGGAGGAGGAGGAGGAGGAGGCGGAGGAGGAGGAGGAGGAGCGGAGGAGGCGAGGAGGAGGAGGGGGGAGGCTGAGGCGGAGGAGGAGGAGGAGGAGAGGAGGAGGAGGAGGAGGAGGATAGGAGGAGGAAAGGAGGAGAAGGAGAAGGAGGAGGAGGAGAATGAGGAGGAGGATGAGGAGGAGGAGGAGGAAGAGGAGGAGGAGGATGATGATGATGATGATCTGGAGGAGGAGGAGGAGGATTGCATATGTGGTTATGAATGCATGCGTGCGTGTACATATGCCCGCAGCTCGTACGACGGCTCATGTGTAGATTGACTTGGTCAAAACAAAGCTTGTTGCCCTCACAGAAAACACCAAGTCAAATAGGGTGAGTTTTCTCCCCCTCGGGAAAGAGGGGGAGGAGGGGGAGGAGGAGGAGGAGGGGAGGGGGGAGGAGGCGGAGGAGGGGGAGGAGGGGGAGAGGAGGAGGATGGAGGAGGAGGAGGAGGAGGAGGAGGAGGAGGAGGAGGAGAGGAGGAGGAGGAGGAGGAGGAGGAGGAGGAGGAGGAGGAGGGGGGGGAGGGGGGAGGAGGGGAGCAGAGGAGGAGCAGGAGCAGGAGGGGGAGGAGGAGGAGAGGAGGAGGAGGGAGGAGGAGAGGCGGAGGCGGAGGCGGAGGCGGAGCGGAGGCGGAGGCGGAGGCGGAGGAGAGGGAGGAGGGAGGAGGCGGAGGAGCGGAGGCGAGGAGGCGGAGGCAGGCGGAGGCGGAGGCGGAGGAGGAGGAGGCGGAGGCGGAGGGCGGAGGCGGAGGAGCGGAGGAGCGAGGCGAGGAGGGGAGGAGGAGGAGGAGGAGAGAGGAGAGAGGAGAGAGGAGAGAGGAGAGAGGAGAGAGGAGAGAGGAGAGAGGAGAGAGAGAGGAGAGAGGAGGAGAGGAGGAGGAGGAGGAGGAGAGGAGGAGGAGAGGAGGAGGAGGAGGAGGAGGAGGAGGAGGAGGAGGAGGAGGAGGAGGAGGAGGAGGATGGGGACAGGGGAGGGACCAGGCATGCGTTTATGCGTTTCGCGCTCCATGAGCGTACGGCTGAATGGGCCGCACCTCCGCCCGCCGTACCGCCCGACCTCCGCGGACGCGGCTGGGCGCCCCCAAGGGCGCGCGAACGAGCGAGCGACGAGCGAGAGCAGGCGGCGGCGGCGGCCCAGGCCAGCAGCGAAGGCAGCAGCAGACAGATGAGGGCACCCCCCCCTCCCCCCCTTGACAATGGAGGCGGGGGCGGCCCTCCCAGGCATCGTGGACGCGCTGCGGGACTGCACGGGAGCTGAGGCGCCGCCCACCAGAAACGCCTCGGCTGGCCATCCTCTGGCAGCGGTGGGGCCGAACCTCGACTTGTGCAGCATTGGTGCCGCAGAAGCCCCCGGCCTCCCCTGAGATTTGCTTTTTTTTCGGCGACGCGCAGAGGGAGGGGTGCAGGGGCAGGGGGGTAGGCTTCTTAGAAACAGCCCTGCTTCTTAGAAGGCGCTGGTCTTGTCTGTAGATGTAGGGCTGGCGCCTCCTAAGGAGCCCTCCCCCCTCCCCCTACCCCCCTTTCTGCCCGCCGCCAAGTTCTGTTCAAGAGGCTTACGCCACCCCGCCAACCCCCAGGAGAAGGAAGAAGTCCACGGGTGAAGCCTTTGGGGGACCCTGTGGGGGCCTCTCGGGGGCCTCAGCGGGCTTTTTGGAAGTTTTCTTGTGCGCCTTGTGGCGGTTCTGGGGGTTCTCTTGGGGCGACGGGCTCGGATTTGTTGTTTTACTTCTGGCGCGTAGCGGTCGTTATCCAGGCCAACCCCCTTCGGTAACGGTGACGAGCGTACATAATGGGGGGGGCTGGACCTCTTCCCCGGTGCTCGCGCGCATGCTATGGCGATCGCAGTGCACCTCCGTCCCGACGTCCCCCATCCCGCCCACGCGCTACTGGCACCCGGGACCCACATCCCCCCTCCGCCCAGGTAGTGATAGTTGACGGAAAACATATTTATCCTGGCGAAGGGCTCAACCTCACGCAGCTTAGAGCACAACGGGGGGCAAGACACAAGGACTGGGGGCACGGAGAAGATGGGCAGATGCGAACACCAGCTTGGCGGGATGGGGGCGCGAGCTGGGGAGCGAGCGGATGTTCGGAGAACGCTTCCTTTCAGGCGCCCGCAACATTTTCAGATGTCGGCCCCACTCCAAGACGCAAGGGCAGCTCGTGGAAGTACATCGATTGGGGAGTCCCTGCGACGCGAGCTGATCGCCCCCACAGAACTCACTCGAGCCCTGGCATTTGGACCTTAGTGAAAGCTTCCTACGGGGCCACACGGCGTGTGAGGGGCGGGCGTGCTGAAATGAGAGGCGGGAACTTTTGCGAACCCTGGCATTTGGCCCGTCGGCCCCTACGGGGCCGCGAAGCGTGTGAGAGGTATGCCGAAATGAGAGGCGGGAATTCATTCGAACCCTGGCATTTGGGCTTTAGTTGGGCCCCGCATATGGGGCCACGAAACGTGTGAGAGGTGTGCCGAAATGGGAGGCGAGAACATGCCCATCCTGGCATGCGTGCCTTATGCCGCAATGGATGTGCCGAAATGTAAGGCGGGAGATCCCAATGAATTTTGGCACGTGGGCCTTAGTTGGAGCTCCCTATGGGGCCACGAAGCGTGCTACGGGTGTACCAGAATTCGAGGCGGGAGGTTATGCGAACCGTGGTATTTGATCCTTTGCTGGGCTCCCCATATAGGGCCACGAAGCGTGTGAGGGGCGTGTGCCGCAATCGGAGGCGGGAACTCGTGTGCATTTTGGCATTTCGGCTCCAGTTCGGGCCCCCTTTATGGGGCCACGGAACGTGTGAGGGGTGTGTCGGAAAGAGAGGCAGGAACTCATTTGAATTTCGCATTTGAGCACTTGGGGCTTCCTATGGGGCCACGCAGCGTGTGAGGGGCGTGCCGAAATGAGGGCGGGAACTCGTGTGAACTTTTGCATTTGGGTTTCTGTTTGGCCTTCGTACAGGCCCACGCAATGAGGGAGCGGTGTGCCGACATGGGAAACTTGAGCATGTGTGATTGTTGGCATGTGGGCCTTCGTTGGGGCTCCCCATTGGGCCATGAAGCGTGCGAGGGGTGTGCCGAGATGATCGGCGGAAGCTCGTGTGAATTTCGGTATTTGAGCTTTAGTTGGGACCCCCTCTGACGTATGGGGGGCGTGCCGAAATTAGAGCCGGGAGCTCATGCCAACCGTGGCATCTGGGTTGTAGACGGAGCCCCCACATAGGGCCACGGAACGTATGAGGGGCGATGCCGAAATGAAAGGCGTGAGTTCATGCTGACCCTAGCACTTGGTACTTAGGTTGGAGCTTCCTATGGGGTCCCGCAGCGTGCCGACATGAGAGGCGGGAGCCCATGTGAACTTTGGCAGTCGGGCCTTGGTTTGGGCTCCCTGTGGGGCCCCGGAACGTGTGAGTGCTGTGCCGAAATGGGAGGCGGGAATTTGTCTGTGTGGTTTGCATTTGGGCCTTAGTTTGGCCTCCTTGCTGGGCCACACAACGTGGGAGGGGTGTGTCGAAATCAGAGGCGGGCACTTCTGCAATTTTTGGCAGGTGGGCCTTAGTTGGGGCTCCCGATGGGGCCATGGAACTTGCGAGGGGCGTGCCGACATGTAAGGAGAGAGGATGAGGAGGAGGAGGAGGAGGAGGAGGACGAGGAGGAGGGGGAGGAGGAGGAGGGGGAGGAGGGGGAGGAGGAGGAGGAGGAGGAGGAGGAGGGATGTCGCGGGAGCGCTGCTGATTCAAAACGAGGACCTAACACCACAGAGTGGTTGGACAACACAAACAGCCTCCCTGCAGCTCTGACGTCGCATCTTTTTCAGGGAAGGCGATGTTTGAGTTGTTCGGGCCCTGGGACCCTCGCCGATCGATTCGAGGCGGGGTCCAGGACTCGGGACGTGATTCTCCGCGAGGTCACGTGCACTTTTTCGCAACGTCGGATCTCAAGGCCCAGCGTCGCGGTAACAGTCATGGATGCGGATGTTCGGCAATCTGGGCGTCCGTAGCTCAGATCGGGACCGTGACCATCAAGAAGGTGTTTGCGACGGCAAAATCGCCACGACGCTGGAGTTCTGCGACACTTGCGCAATTCGGTTCGTAATTCCTTTCGTGCCCAGTGCCATGTCTGAAGCAAGCGACCAGCGCACATGGAATTATTGGCACCTGGCACCCCTCGAGCGCCTATAGGTTCCTTGGTGGTTCCTTGCCGTGTTCTGTCATATCTCGCGAATGACAACAGGAGATATGGCGCTATCATCAGCAGCTTACTTGGTACTCCACCAAGCGCCCTTAGCGTCCTTGTTTACACTTGGCCCCCATCCGCTGTCGCTTCCCCTGCTCAAGACTTCAAACGGTCTTTTTCCAACCCGACCGTCCAGAGCTGCTACATTACAAGAAGAAGCCAGCCCGCCAGCGATGCCTACCGCGGCCGCCAGGCCCCAGTATTCCCAGTATTCTCGACTGCCCCGAGGATCCCAGCTCGCCCACCAGTCCTGCATACCGCGGCCGCCAGGCCCCAGTACCCCCGAGTGTCCTGCGTATCCCGCCTCGCCGTGCACCGGACACCGACACGGTAGAAGCATTTAGCGACAAATCAGTCATGGCAGGCGTCACGATGTCACGCCGTCCACTGACATCTATGACTGACATGAGTAGCAGACATGAAGATGACAAACACCAATTAGATACGCCAGTACCAAGTTTTAGTAACACACGCGCACCAGTCATATGATGACATTCTGATGAGACCACATAGCAGGCACCAACAATGTGCACGAACACGGTACACCCAGATTATGCAGCATGCAGCAGTAACGTACACACGTGCATACAGCAAACATTTTGGGTAGAGGCTTACTTGAGCCGTTTGGGGGTAAGAGCTCTGGGGCAGGCCGCGGAGGGCTTCCCAGGGGCCCCTCCCTTCCGCTTTGTAGCCGCTTTGGCTCAACTCCGCTTTGTAGCCGCTTTGGCTCAACTGGCCCTCTGCGAGGGCATGCGATTGCCTGGGCCCGCGTCCTCCCCTCCGGCGGGCCATCGCGGGCCGTGGCCGCCAGCGCCTCCGGCGAAGGCGCCGTCGGGCTGGTGGGAGAGCCGGGCCCCGCGGCCGCCCTGGGTGGCGGCCCCTGCGGAGGCGGCTGGGCCAGCCGCCGCCCGTCGACTCCTGAGTTCGGGGCCGAGCCGACCCCGCCGCTGGCGCCGAGGGAACCGCGGCCGGGGCAGCCGCTCCGCCGCCGGCGGAGCCCGCGGGCGCCGAGGCGCTGGCGCGGCAGGCGGGCAGCGCCGTGGGCTGGGCCCTGGTGTGGCGCCCGCACCCAGCGCTCGGGCCCGAACGGTGGGCCCCGCGCGCGCCGCTCGTGCACCTGTGGCTCTCGCCGGTGCAGCTGCACGAGAGCGGGCCGCCTGTGCGGGCCTGCGCGTGGTGCGGCGGGCGGCTGGGCGAGGCGCCCGCGTACTCGCTCGGCTCGCACGACCTCGTGGTGCCGGGCTGCGAGCTCTGCTGGACGCTGGGGCGGGCGCTGCAGAACGCGCACCGCGCGCTCTTCACGCCTGGCGAGCGCCGGGCTGCCCTGCCGCTGGCCGAGCACGTGGAGGCCATCGTGGCGGCCCTGGCTGGCCTCGCGGACGTGCCGCCGCCTCCGCCTCCGGCGTGAGGGATGCCGCCGAAGGGGCGAGCGGGGGCGGCTGCCGGGCGTGGGGGGCGCGGGCGTGGCCGCGGGCGCGGCGGAGCCGGGCGAGGAGCGGCCGCAGCTCATGGCGCGCGGGGCCGAGGTGCTGCCGCTGCTGCTCCCGCGCCGAAGCGGGCCCCACGCAGGCGCGCGGCCGCCGCGGCCCCTGGGGGTGCAGCCCTCTTCGCTGATGGCGGGCCGGGGCAGTTCGTCCCCTTGGCCGCGGGAGCGGCAGGTGCTGGTGCAGCCGGCGCGGCGGGCGGCCTCCCGTGCGGCGGAGGCGCGGTAGCCGCTGCTGCGCCCGCGGCTGGCGCGCGGCGGCGTGCTGGAGCAGCGGGCCCCAATCCTGCCGTGGCTGCTGCTGCGCAGGCTGGAGGAGGCAACCCTCAGGAGCTGGCCGCGGGGCTGGCGCAGATGGCGAGGGGCCTCGGCGTGGGCCTCAACCAGCAGCGCATCGCCGCGGCCATGCAGGCCATGCAGGCGGGTGGCGCTCCCGCGGCCGGAGCTCCCGCACAGCTCGGGCTCGGGGCTCATCTCGCTAGAGCCCTCGCCGCCCTGGGCGCTGCTGGCATGCCCGGCCCCGCGGGGCTAGGGGCCCCGCTGCTGCCGCCGGGGCTTCCTGGGGCTGCCGCGGCGCAGCCAGCGGTGGCGGGGCTTCAGGCCGCAGGCGCGTCGGGTGCTGGAGTCGTCGCTGCGGACGGCCCACACAGGCCGCAGGTGCTGGCTCAGGCGGCACTCACGACGGGCGGCATCATCGAAGAGCCGACGCGCGACGACGCGCTGGCGGTCACCGGCGCAGCGCTGCTGAAGCTGGGAACCATCTGGGCCGCGGACGTTCGATCTCGGCACATTCGCCACCGCCGTGTTCGGCGGCGCGTCGACGCCCGTCGGCGCGCTGCAGTTCGAGCAGGCTTTGGGGCGCCGACGGCGGAGCTCCGCTGGTTCACCTCTGCTCCAGTCCTCGCGATGGGGTGCCAGGCAGTGGCGGGCGCGTGCTGCGCGTGAGGAGCCCCTTGTAGCTCAGCGAGGCGTGGGCCCGCCCTGCCGCCCTGCCGCGCGCTGCCCCTGCGGGGGATGCCGGCGCGGACCCGCTCAGCGAGGCGAGGTCCAAGGGTGCGCTCGAGGCGAAGGTGGTGCAGCTGAAGCAGGCGCTCAAGCGGCATCGCGAGGGGCACGCCGACCTCTTCGCCGCCGCGGCCAAGAGGGCGCGGGGCTCCGCCGAGCCCGGCATCGCAGGCGACTGAGGCGAGGCCGAGCCGCTTTTTTCACGATGCCCCCTCTGGCTCCGTAACGAACCGGATCCAGCAAGCAGCGCGCCAACGCCCGGGCGCGCTGCTCGAGTCGGGCTTCTCCGAGATGGCTCGATTCCTGGGCGAGCGGGAGGGGGCGAGCACGGGGGGGCAGCTCAGCTCGAGTGGCCTACCTGAACAGCATCTTCTTTGGGCAGCACCCGCAGAGCGGCATGTCCCAGCACTCGGCGCGCGAGATGCGGACGATCGCGCACGCGATCGACGGGCTGCTCGAGGGGGAGCTGCCGGAGGTGGGCGACCTGCTCGTCCAGCGGCCGAAGGCGCTCGAGCTGAGTGTGCGCGAGAAGGACTGGGCCGCGGCCAGCCAGCTGGAGCTCATGGACGACCGGCCGGGGATCGTCAGCTTGTCGGAGCGCCAGGCTGCTGCCCAGCACGCGCTGATGCAGGCGCGCCTCGCGGAGGTGAGGAGCAATCTTAAGGGGCGCCCGGGCGCGAGTCCTGGATAGGGGCCCCGCGGGGGCGAGGGGCGAGGGGCCGCTCATCCCCTGAGGCGACCCTCCCCCGCTCGCGGAGCCGCCGCGGGCGGGCGCAGTCCCGCTCCGCCTCAGGCGGGGGGCGTTCCGTTCTGGAAGCGGAGCCATCGTGGCCGCCGCAAGGCGAAGGCGAAAGCCCAGCCGCGCCCGCCGCCACCGGGGCGTTCGGCGGGGCCCGCCAATGCAGCCCGCCCCGGTTGGGGGAGCTCCCGACGGCAGAGTGCGACTTGCCCCCGAGGCCGAGGCGGTGGCGGTGGATCGACGCTCGGCAGCAGACGCGGTCAGCGGCAACCCTGTCAGGAGGGTCACGCTGCGACCAGACGCCGACCAGCCCCCTGGCAATTCCGAAGTGCCTCCGTGGATCGAGAGGCCCCGATCCCCCCGCCCGAAGGGGCGCGGCGGAGGATCGAAGGGCGCGAAGGGCAAGGACGCCAAGGGAAAGCGCAGCAAGGGCAAGGGCAAGGGCAAGGGCAAGAAGGCCTAGCCGCCCGGCCGCCCTGGTGCCAGGAGAGGGCCCACCTCCCAGCTGCTGCTGCTGCCGCGAGCTCCGAGGTGCTGCCGGCCGCCCTCGGCGGGCTTGCTGGGAGAGGTCGCGCAGAGTGGAGTTGTACGGGGATCCAGTAGGGGCCTCGCGGCTCATTGGGGAGCTGCGAAGTGAGAAATTGTCGCCACGTTCGTGGGCTCCTTGGAGGTCACGCGTAGAGGAGTTGCACGGGGATCCAGTGAGGACGTCGCGGCTCCTTGGAGGGCTGCGAAGCGTGAAACCTGTTGCCACGTTCGCGGGCACTTGGGGTGTCCAGCGGAGCGGAGTTGTACGGGGGCTCCCTGGGGGCTGCGAAGTGTGAAACTTGTCGCGTTTGTCGCGGGCTCCTGGGAGGTCCAGCGGAGTGGATTTGCACGGGGGTCCAGTTGAGATTTCGCGGCTCCAATGGGGGTTGCGAAGTGCGGAATTGTCGCCACATTCATGTGCTCCCGGAAGGTCCAGCGAAGTGAAGTTCTACGGGGATCCAGTTGAGACCTCGCGGCTCCTTGGGCGGCTGCGACGTGTGACATTGTTGTCGTTTCCGTGGGTTCTTGGGAGGTCGCGCGGAGTGGAGTTGTACGGGGATCCAGTTGAGACCTCGCGGCTCCTTGGAGGACTGCGAAGTGCGAAACGTGTCGCCATTGTCGTGGGTTCTTGGGAGGTCGCGCGGGTTGGAATTGTACGGGGGTCCCGTCGAGATTTCGCGGCTCCAATGGGGGTTGCGAAGTGCGGAATTGTCGCCACATTCATGGGCTCCTGGAAGGTCCAGCGAAGTGAAGTTTTACGGGGATCCAGTTGAGACCTCGCGGCTCCTTGGGCGGCTGCGACGTGTGACATTGTTGTCGTTTCCGTGGGTTCTTGGGAGGTCGCGCGGAGTGAATGTGTACGGGGATCCAGTTGAGACCTCTCGGTTCTCAAACCTCCCGTGTCGGGTTCTCGTTTTGAATAGAGCGTTGTGGTCGAGTCTCCTCCTTCTTCTTCCACCTCTTGCTTTTTGCCTTCTACTTCCTGCCTCCCGTCGCGAGCATGGTTCGCGTGCCGTCGCTCTTTGGTTTGTGCTATCGCTACCGCCCGCTTTCGTGGGCTCCTGGGAGGTGGCGCGGAGCGGAGTTGTGCGGGGATCCAGTTGGGACCTCGCGGCTCGTTGGGGGGGGGCTGCGAAGTGCGCAATTGTCGCCATGCTCGTGGGCTTGTTTCTCGCCACATTCGTGGGCCCTTGGGGGGGTCCATCGGAACGGAGTTACACAGGGATCCCGTCGAGACTTCGCGGCTCCCTGGGGTGGGGGGGTGTTGCGAAGTGTGGATTGGTTGCCATTTTCGTGGGCTCCTGGGAGGTTCAGCGGGGTGGAGTTGTACATGTGTCCCGTCGAGACCTCGCGGCTACCTGGAGGGCTGCGAAGTGTGAATGTATCGACACTGTCGTGGGCTCCTGGGAGGTCGCGCGGAGTGGAGTCGCATGGGGATCCAGTTGAGACCTCGCGTTTCCCTGAGGGGCTGCGAAGTGTGAAACCTGTCGCGCACGTTCGTGGGTTCCTGGGAGATCGCGCGGAGTGGAAATGTACGGGGATCCAATCGACCTCGCGGCTCCCTGGGGGGCTGCGAAGTCTGAACTTGTCGCCTATGTCGTGGTCTCTTGGGAGGTCCAGCGAAGTCCCGTCGAGACCTCGCGGCTCCCTGGAGGGCTGCGAAGTGTGACATTATCGTCATGTTCGTTGGCTCCTGGGAGGTTACGCGTGTTGGAGCTTTACGGGGATCCAGTTGAGACCTTGCGGCTTGCTGGGGGCCTGCGAAGTGTGAATGTGTCGCCCTTTTCGTGGGCTCATGGGAGGTTCAGCGGAGTGGGACGACGTTTTTCCACTTGGGCGCTTGGGACCTCTATGGGGCGCGGCCGCGGTCGCTGGGCCTTGCCAGGCCGGCGGACGCTGTTCTCCGTCGCCCCAGGCCCGCCCTCGCCGCCGTCCGCGTGTGCCGTTCGTCGTCGTTCGTTGCCCGCCGTCGCCGTTGTCGGAGCGCGCATCCTCCCAACTTCTTGACCTTTCTCTTCGTTTTCGCCAGCCCGCCGCGGGAAACCAAAGACGCAATGATAACAATGAAGGCAAGGTCGCCACCACGGACATCCGCGACAAATCACACCACATGTGTTGTTATCATATGTTTTTCACGTGGTTGTGTTGGTTCCCGCCGCGTGTTTCAAAGTGGTTGTTATGTTTTCCATTGTTCCCTGTGTGCTGTCATAGGTGCACTTGTCCCAGGGCTTTATTTTCTTTCCGTGGGGGGCTGCCACGAGCGGAAACCTGTGGTGAGGCCGCCACAAGAAGGATTTGTTTGCAACGCCGTCACAAAAACGAGTCCTTGAGCAATCTCGCCACAAGCGGGATCCTTGTGCAATGCAGCCGAACAGTTTTCCGCAGCCCGCCGCGGAAATCAGGAACACACGGAAACTCAGCGAAAAAATGAAATCGCAGCGAAAAGCACAACAACTATGGTGTTTGCATGCGCTTCTTCACTGAATTTTATCGGAGTTCGTGTGTTGTCGTACTATTTGTTTGTTGCTCCTTGCTTTTCAGCTGTCTTTAGTGATTATTTAGTTGTTCATTGTTTTCCTTGTTTTTCCATGGGTGTTCCCGAGATCTGATTGGACACCGCAGAAGGAATATGTGCGTAAACTCGCCACCGGCTATCCTTTTGGGAGGCCGCCACACAGGAACCAGTTTGTAAGTCTGCAGACGAAAGAGTATTCGCAACGCTGCCACAAACGAAATCCGTTTGCAAGACCGCCAGGGCAGGAATCTTTGCATCAGACCGCCGCGCAATGAAATTCCTTGTAAGGCCACAGCAAGAGGAATCACAGTGCAACGCCGCCGCAAAATGATGTCGTTTAGAACGCCGTCACAAAATTGAAACTTGTTGTAAAACCGCCACAGCGGAATTCTCGTATAAGGCTGCCACAGGGAATCCTTGTTTCCCCACCCGACAGGTTGGGATTGTTAGGTTTCAAGAACACATGCCATGCTACATTAGCATACCGGAACATCACTTATCATAGTAGGACAGAACAGGACATAACAGAAAACATGACGTCAGATAACATAACATAACCGATCATCGCAGAACACATATTGACAGAACATATCATATCATGGCACAACATCAAAGAACACATATCATAACACGACAGCAGTGCATAGCGACGACGAACACGGCAGAACACAACATGACACAGCACGAACATGACATAGCATGACAGAACAGAAAATAGCAATGTCATTACAGACTAGGGCATAAAAGAACATCACATAGCACACCAGGTCATATAATGACATAACAGAAAACGACATAACACAACATAGTAGAATATACCCGAGCAAACACAGCACGTCTTGGCATACCATACCAGCTCATGGCGCAGCATCACAACATACATCATACCAAGACAGCAGAGCATAGCGACAGCAGAACATACCGTCAACAAACATAACATCACATAACATACAATAACATAACATGCCAGAGCAGAGGACGACAGACCACAGCATAACATAACAGAGCCTAGCATAACATTGCACAGATATCATATCATGGATCAGCATCACAGAGACTGTCATAACACGGCAGCAGAGCACAGCGACGACGAACAAGACAGAACACAACATGACACATCATACCATGACAGGACAGAACACGAGCATGACATAACATGACATACCATAATATAGCAAGGCCATGACAACATAGGGCATCACACCACATGACATAATACACCAGCGCATCACATGACAGCACAAGACGACATAACATGACATAACACAGCATAACCGTGCATAACATAAAACACCTTAACGTAACGTAGCATGTTATGACGCAGCATCACCGAACACATCAAAACACGACAGCATATCACAGCGCTACATACTAGCAGAGCAGATTATCATATACGATACAGGGCCGTCAACAACCGTAATATCACGGAACATACCAGAGCGGAACATGACATAACAGACAACGACATAACACAACATATCATAGCATCACCAATCGTAACATAACATGACATGACATTACATATCATATCAGATCTTGATTGCATCACGGAAATATTATACTACGACAGCGAAGCATAGACAAACATTCTAGCAGCGCAGATCATGAGACAATATATTGAGCCGAGCTGCCAACATCATCACGGAACAGAGCATACTAGAACATACTTTGACATAGTTGATTATGTCAAACATCGTGCCACAGAGCAGGCCATACCATAACATCTCATATCATATGGTGACAGAGATGCGCATAACATAACAATTCCACCAGAAAACCTATATATATATATGTATAAGTGAAGAAGAACATTATAACAGTAATAGACGACGCATCTAACATCACAAGCGTAACGACGTCACGCTGGCCCGTCGAGAGCAGAACCTGACATAATGGAGAAGAACATGAAAGAACGTGACTACATGGAAGTCGGTTGAATCGTTTTGGGATCCAGGAATGGCAGTTGCCGACCAATTAGACAACCGCGCGACGTCGGGATCAAACGCTCAAGGTTTTGGTCGGGATCCCTCGAAGCAAAATAATTGTTCAAAGGCCGCCCCAGGACAACCAGAAGGCGGAAACGAACTGGGCATAACTATCAGTTCCCATCAGGCCTTTGCCGATCACCAGATCTACCTTCTGCAGGTGGTAATCTAAGTCGATAAGTTTATTTTAGTGCTTGTAGCGCGTTCTATATCATCTCATCACACATACAGTTCAGCCAGGTTACGTGAGCACACATAGCGAACAGTTATCAAATATGAGTGGGAGACATTCTACCATTATGCTCAGCCTTTCCGCAGAGAGATGGGAGTTGCGGCGCTGGTTGAAACAGTCTCGTTCGCAAGGTTCGAAGTCCGCTCGCAGTTCAACATGGCAGCCGGAGTTTACCCTTGCGTGCGCACCCATGGTTTTCTGGAGGGGTCGTTCGTCCGCCCCCCAACAAAAGCAATTGTATCACAGGAGTCGCTTCCAATGTATGCTAAGGGCGGGCCCTGTTATCCACCGTGGTCTGATTTCGTTGAGTTGGACGCAACAGAAAGATGGGCTGCAAGTGTGCCATGCGTTTTCCCGCCTCCTGCCTCTCTCTCTCTCTCTCTCTCCCTGTCCTCGTGCTCGTGCCTCCCCACCCCCCTCCATATGTCTTCTCCTGCCTCCCGTCTCTCGCATCCCTCCCTTGTTCCATCCTCTTGTGTTTTCCCTTCGATTGTTCCTTCCACCTCTTCCCCTTCTCACCTCGCCCGCATTCTCGATATCCCTCGCCGATCTCCAGCGATAGCCCCATCCACCACTCCTTCTGCTCCACCTCTCGTGCCTCCCTACTCTTCGTTATGTCAGAGAGATGGTGCCCGAACGGTCTTACTGTGTCCCTGCTTGCATTCGTCCGGCTTTGGGTCGCCTCTCCAGCGGCCACGCTGGGAGGCCACATTGGGAGGCCACGTTGGGAAGCCATATTGGGAGGGGCACGCTTGGAGGCCACGCTGGGAGGCCACGCTGGGAGGCCACGCTGGGAGGCCACGCTGGAAGGTCACGCTTGGAGGCCACGCTGTGTGACCACGCTTGGAGGCCACGCTGGGGGGCCACCGCTGGCACGCTTGGACGGCTCATCGAAGAGGGGCAGCGTGTCCGTAGCGGTTTCGGTTCAAATCCCGCTGGCAGCGAGCGCGTCGTAGCTTCTAAGGGCGCCGCCAAGCACCCTCTCTTATCCGCAGCTGCGGGGGATCAGGTTATTCGTTACTTCCCTTCCTCCTCATCCACCTTTGGCCTCCGTTCACTCTCTCATCCTCGTGCTCCTCTTCTCCTCCCATCCCTGGACCCCACACTTCGCCCAAGCTCGGCCCTATTATTCCTTCCGGTCTCCCAGTGTTCAATCCCTTTTCTCATCATCACCGCAAGCGCCATAACCATCGTGGCATCATGACTTCCTGCGTCATCATCAGCATCATCGCACTCATTATTCTTCTCCCCAGTCACCCTCCTCCTCTCTCTAGGCGCCTCGCTCATCCCCATCGTAGGTTATCCTTCTTAGCCTACTGATCTCCCTCCCCCGCATCCTCCTAACCGTGCTCCTCCCTCCATTCCCCCCAATCCCTCCTATCCCTTTGCCCTGCTCTCCCGCCCTTCTTCCCTCATCCCTCTACCTCTCCGCCCTCGCCCCACTTTCCTCCCAACTATCCTTGAGGCTCTGCCCGAGTTCTTCTCTTGCCTTGCCCATCACCCAGGTGCCGCGGTGGCTCGAGGACAGGGCCTTCAGCAGGTGAGGCCAAGCGAGCTGGAACTCCCAGCCTTCTCGTCTCATCTACCTCTTGCTCTTGCACCGCCTCCTCCTGCTGCTCCGGCTGCTCTTCTTGTTCTGTTTCTGCTGCTGCTGCTGTTCATCCCACTCCCCCTTCCTCTCCTCCTTCGCCTCATCATCATCATCATCATCATCATCATCATCATCATCATCATCATCATCATCATCATTATCATCATCATCATCAGCTCACCATCAGCAGCATCACCGTCGTCATCATCATGATCACCATCACCATCATCAACAAAATCACCATCATAATCACCACCATCATCATCATCATCATCGTCATCATCAGCATCAGCATCATGATCATCGTCATCACCATCATCATAATCAGCATGACCGTCATCATCATCATCATCAGCAGCATCCTCATCATCAGTATCATCATCATCGTCACAGTCATCATCATAATCGACATCACCAGCATCATCACAGTCATCAACATCATCATCATCATCACCATCATCATCGTCATCATCGACAGCATCATCATCATGGTTAGCATCGTCAGCATCATCATACTCATCACCATCATCATCAGCAGCAGCATCATCATCACCAACGCCATCATTTGTTTCATCATCAGCAACATGAGGCGCCAGAAGATAACCATCAGTAAGATTGAAGTTGGCGCCTGGCCCTCGGAGGGTCCCCTCAAGGAGTGGGGTTCTTTTTCCAGGCAACAGCCTCAGGATCTGCTCTCCTCTGGCGAGCCTCAGCGGATCCAGGATGTCAACACCTTTCTGGGGGCTGTCAAGGCCCACCTCGCTAGGTTGCAACGTGTGTCCCGCGACGCGGCCGCGCAGGTATGGAAGGCTTGGGCACAGACGGCCGCCAAGGGGAGAGGAGGTAGCCAGGCGTTCCAGTTTGTTCGCGACTCCGTCCAGCAGTCGCAGGTGTTCACGGCTGACGAGGCCGGAGAGGCTCCGCTCCCGGTGGCCGGGTCCCGGGCTTTTGACAAGATCTTGGAGGCTTGGGAGCCTCTGTGGGCGCAGCCTGGCAGGGCTGAAGAGCAGCATCCCCGAGACCGGGACCTGCAGGCCGAGGTCGATAGTCAGACTGGCCCATCTGAGCAGCCAGGGGGTCCCCCGCGTCTTGATCCTCCTCCCTCCTCCCTCCAGGGCAAGGGGGATCGGCGGGTGCTTGACCCACTTGCGCCGCTGCCTCCATTGACCCTGGAGGTCCTCGACCGCGCACTTGCTCGTTACAGCACAGGCGTTCCTTGACATTCTCCACGCTTGGGAGGAGGACCCGCAGGAGATACCACTCTGGACATTGCTAGTGTTCTCTCTGAGCAAGCCCATTCCCCCAGGGGGGGTTCGCCCAATCATTCTCTACTCGTTGTGGTGTCGGGTGTGGTCGAGGCTTCGTCAGCCTGGCGCTCGTCGTTGGGAGGGGAGTCTTGGCAACCCTCCCTTCTGGGAAGACTCGAGCTACACGTGTGATCGTTCAGGTCACGTTCACAACATAATGCTGAAGTTCGCTCGGCTGACAACTTCTCGGCGGCCAGTGGGCTGCTGGATCTTTCGAAGTATTATGAACATATTTCTCATGAGGAGCTTCGCGCGGAAGCTATCAAGACTGGCTTCCGCTCAGGCTCGTCAAGTGTCTCTGTGCGGCGTATAGGCTTCCTCGGCGCGCCGTCTGGCAGGGAGCAGTCAGTGCTGCTATACAGGCTAATGGGACCGTGGCGGCATGATGCAGCGGAGCTCTAGGTTTGGCCAAACTACTCGTGCACACGCTTGTGGTTGAGCTGCAAGCTCGATTTCCTCCCATTTGTTTTCAAAATTTGGTAGATGGCTTTTTGCTTCAAGCTGTAGGCAATCTAGATCAAGTTGTTAATCAGCTTCCTGATGCGTTGATGGCCCTGGTCCAGGGTCTGGAGGCCAAAAGGCTTCGAGTCAACTGGGACAAGACCGGGTATTTGGCCAGCTCTTCTGAGCTCGCGTCCAGCCTGAATGACCGTTTGTCTCTGACCTCTGGGATAGGCTCGTAGGTAACAAATTTCTCGGCACGGATGCCAACGATGGCTCGACCAGGCGAGTAGGAGAGCAAGACAAGCGATTTTTAAAAAGCACAGCGCGTAACGGCCATCCTGTTGCAGTTACGCGAGGCCGGTGCCCAGGTCAGCACAACAATGAGGGGTTCCCTTACGGCTACTGCGGTTTGGGTGTCTGCGGTGACGGTGACTGAACGTAAGCTGCGTGGTTTAAGAGTTGCGGCTCTCAGAGCCGAAGGGAGGCTCCCTCTCGGGTCTTCGGTAGGACTGAGGCTCAGGGCTACGCCGCGCGGAGCCTTTCGTCATCCTTGGGTCGTCCATGCCGTCGAGGTCGGGAAACACTGGGCCCTGGCGGTCGCTTCGAACCTCCCCAGGCACGGCCCCATGCGGGCCGTCTGGGAAACTGGCCGCGGGCTGCTGTCGAAGGCGCGTCCTTGGGCTCAATGTGTGGACCCCGAGCAGGCGACCTTGCTAGCCCCTGCACGCGTAGGTGTCTCTATGGACGACGCCTTCTCGGTCAATATTTTTGGTACTTCGTAATCGCTGCCTGATTTTAGTGCCGACTTCGTGTGCGAGCGAGTTCGCGAATTAGCACTTGCAGCGTCTGATGTTCTGGCGCTCAAGTGTGTGCTGGGTGCCTGGGTCAGCCAGTTCCACTGGAGCCATCTCGCGTGGTTGCTCAGCAAAGCGACTAGCGAGACCTGGACCAGCACCATAAAGCAGTAATTCAGAGCCTCGTCGGAGGCACTCATTGGGCGCAAGCGCGCTTGTTCAGCCAAGAGAAAAGTCAGCACGATAAGTACTTGCTCTGCGGGGCCAGAGGGACCTTCTATCACAGGTTCTACGAGTGCCCATGTTTAAAGCACATCAGGAGGGAGGAATGCCCGTCCTTCCTGAAACAGGCTGCCCGGCGCATTCATGAAACAAGTGAAGTGCACGGCGAGCTCTTCTGTCGCTGCCTCTTCCCATCTCCGCGCTGGTCTTTTCCCCAGGTTGAGCCTGAGGTCAAGCTCTGGTGGGTTGGGTTTCCTGCCGGGTGGCGCTTTTCGGGCCCAGTTCTCGTAGACGGCAGTGCCTTCCACACAACGCTGTCGGGAATCAGCAGGGCTGGCTTCTCGATCGTCCAGATTGACAGAGCAGGCACTGTTATCAGAGCCTGCTATGGGATTGTGCCCCTGCATGTAGCGCCTCTCCAGCAGGCGAGAGACGGTGAAGACATGGCCGTCTCTGCTCTTGCCGATCATTCAGAATGGATTGAAGAGCTCCCCCTGCACGTTTGCTCTGATTGCTCTGCGTCCATCGGTTGCGCCCTGGTTCCGGGCGTTGCCCTTGCAGAGCTGCATCCCAGAAAGCACTTCTGGTACGGCTCGTGGATTAGGGTCGGTCCAAAAGCGAGTGTGTTTAAGGTCAAGGTTCACATTGGACTGCAGAGTGTGGCAACAGGGCTGCGGACCACTACGCTAAGCTCGGGGCTCGCCGGTGGCACGTTCCCTCCCAGCAGGTGCTTTTCGTTCAGGGTTTGGAGGGCCTTGCAGTGGTTGCGACGAGATGGCATGCGAGGGCCCAGCAAGTGTTCGGGGACTCTGCGCTCGTTGACTCTGAAGGGGTTGTTGGGACTTCGGATCTCACAGTGGAGATCGATCCTGAATTCTAGGAGGCTCTCGAGGAGGCCTGTGTTCAGGAGGGGGTGCGTCCGTTTGAGGGCGTTGAGGGCGCGGCCCTTGTGGGTGCGGCTCCTGCCGCTGCTGCTCAGCCCTATCCTCCCCCTCCTCCTCCTCCTCCTCCTCCTCCTTCTCCTCCTCCTTATCTTGAGGACATTGTCCAGAGCTCAGGGGCCCCTTGGAGCTTTAATGGGACTGTGTTGTCCAGGCGGGCCTTGTGGGCCTGGAGGGCGGCTATGAGGTGCAGCCTGGGGAGCATGTGCTTTTCTGCAAGAGGTGTGGCGCTTCAATGTTTCGACAGGTACGGCGGGGCGAGGGCCTGGATGGTCCTTGCCAGGGCCCGTCGGCCCCGGATCTCCGGACGCAGAGGTCCCGACTTAGGAGGGGTCTTTTTCCCGAGCGGGTCCAAGCCAGGATCGGCGACGTATCAGGCCCGACGCCCGAGCAGGTCGAGGCATGGGCGCCGCGACTGCTGTCGCTTCAGAGCGGCGCTGGTGTCGCCGCCACGGGCGGCGAGGACAGGCTGAGGGAGCGTGCCGGTCCGTCGTCGTCGTTGTTGCCGTCGTCGCATGGGCTGTGGTTCCCTCAGTTGTTGGATTCTGATGTGGCCTCCCTTCACGGCTTCGCCTCCCCTTCCGCGGTGGTGGAATTCGCTTCGTGGTTTAAGGGAGTCCGTGCGGAGGCCAGGCTTTCGAGCTCCCTCCAGAGGAGAATAGAGCTCTCTTCTTGCGGCCGTTGTGCCGAGCGTTTCCTTCGGGATCCGATTTAGTCAGTCTCTCAGTCCCTCATCATGAGCATCATCAGTATCACCATCACCATTTGTATCGCCGTTACCACCACCATCACCGTCGTCACCAACATAATCAGCATCGTCATCAACATCATCACTAGCAGCATCATCACCAGCAGCATCAGCATCAGCATCAGCATCAGCATCATCATCATCATCATCATCATCATCATCATCATCATCATCATCATCATCATCATCATCATCATCATCATCATCATCATTATCATCATCATCATCATATTCATCATAATCAGCATCCTCATCATCATCCTCATCATCATCATCATCACCCGCCTCATCATCATCATCCTCATCATCATCATCACCATCATCATCATCATCATCAGCATCATCAGCATCAGCATCAGCATCAGCATCATCATCATCATCAGCATCATCATCCTCACCATCGGCAGCATCATCATCATCATCATCATCATCATCATCATCATCATCATCATCATCATTAGCATCAGCAGCATCATCATCAGCAGCATCGTCGTCATCATCATTATGCCCTGCATCATCGTCAGCATCATCATCATCTTCATCTTCGTTCTCCTCCTCATCATCCTGCTCCACATCTTCCTCCTTCCTCTCGTCTTTCCTGTTTCATGTTCTCCCCTGTTCCTGCTACTGCTCCTCTGGCGTCTGGCTACTACTGGTCCACATCGTGCTCCCTCTCTTCCTCACCTAGTAGGGAGAACAACAGGGAGGAAGGTTTCAGGGCTTTGTGGGGCATCCTGTGTTGGTTCTGGGAATTCTCCTCCTCCTCCTCGGGACGTAGGCAATGGGATCGAACTCTCGACGCTGCTATGC
Organism: Prorocentrum cordatum; assembly: GCA_963575745.1. Taxonomy (NCBI): domain Eukaryota; class Dinophyceae; order Prorocentrales; family Prorocentraceae; genus Prorocentrum; species Prorocentrum cordatum. Next base: position 259,912 of record CAUYUJ010005758.1, on the reverse strand, counting down.
CCCCGCCCCCCCCCCCTTCCCCCTTCCCCGCTCCCCCCCCTCGGCGGCGTCTGCCGCCTGGGAGGGCGAACGCATTGTACAAGTTCTACATGTTCCCCTCATCCCCATCCTCCCTCATCCCTCCTCCCCCTCCTCTTCAACCTCCTTCCTCCCTCCCTCCTCCTTCCTCCGCCCTCCTCCCTCCGAGCTCCGTCCTCCCTCCTCCCTCCTCCCACCCTCCCTACTACCTCCTCCTCCTCCTCCTCCTCCTCCTCCTCCTCCTCCTCCTCCTCCTCCTCCTCCTCCTCCTCTTCCTCCCCCTCTCCTCCTCCTCCTCCTCCTTCTTCCTCCTCCTCCACAGCTACAGAATATGAATACTGGTCCTCTCCCTCCCCGACGTTGTCTTGAAAGTGGCGCGCTCCCCAGTTGTGTCGCACGGGTTTGGTCCGACCGAGCTGCCATTTCCTCATGCGGCCGCCCGCTTTTCCGCTTTCGCCCCTCTTGCACGGATGCCAATTCGCTACAACAGGGTCAGCTCCCTCCGCCAGCGAAGACGGCCCTTGCCTAGCCGCCGATGGAAAAGTTTATGCACGTGTGGTTCTCAGTCGAAGCGTTCTCGGTCCGTCCAGAATCGTGCCCCCGCTGCATCTCTGGGCTTCATTTTAGGATCGTCGCTTGGCTCCGGTCGTTCGGTATGGCACTCTCGCCCAGGCACGGGCCACGCTCTTAGATCCGGCGGCTTCCTCGTTGTTATCGCTTGCTTCTTTTCCCCTCCCCGCCTTCCCTGGTCTTCCTGCCCTTCACGCTCCGCGTCCTCGGATAGACAACGAATTAGCACAATCAATGGGAAGGGATGGGTCGGATGGGTAGGATGTTAGATGTGCCGTGAACGCACCCACGCGGTCAAGAAATTTGCCCAGGAGGCTTCATACTATAAGGGATTCCTGATCTGATGAGGGTGGCAGTGATATCCATGGCCAATCCACTGTTGGAACTCCATCGGCTTCCTGACCTTGGATTCCTTATCCAATGCTTTCTATCCCATGCGCCCACCGTGAGCTCCTCCCCCCCTCCTCCTCCGCCTCCTCCGCCTCCTCCTCCTCCTCCTCCTCTTCTTCCTCCTCCTCCTCCTCCTCCTCCTCCTCCTCCTCCTCCTCTTCCCCCTCCTCCTCTTCCTCCTCCCCTCTCCGCCCCGCTGCGAGCCGCGTTGCCCGCCTGTGCGACCTGGTCTGGCTTTCCAGGGGGGCCAGCCCGGGACGGGCAGTCGTCGCGGGGGCCCTTGTGAAGCCAGCGGGGTCTCCGTGCCCTCGGCCGAGAGGAGGAGGAGGAGGAGGAGGAGGAGGAGGAGGAGGAGGAGGAGGAGGAGGAGGAGGAGGTGAGCGCCGACTGGAAAGCGTCCGCGGGAACGAGGGCCATCGGGCTAGGGAAATTCGGCGGGCGGCGCGCTGCCCTTTGATCGGTGCCGCCTGCGCCACCGCCTTTGGATGCTCGAAACTGTGGCCAGGAACCAGAGAAACAAGTAGCAAACAACCAAACAAGTTGGCCCTCAAGGGGCTCCTTCAACAACCGACAGGAAGAGGAGGAGAAGGAGGAGGAGGAGGAAGTTCACTGACCATAGAGGAAAGGTCAACGGGGCGAGAGAAGGAAGAGTGGGGCCCATCCGAGGAGAACTTTTTGTTCCAGGGCAGGGTAGCCCCATTCCTGTCAGGGCCCACCGACAGGGCACCCGGAGGAGGAGGAGGAGGAGGAGGAGGAGGAGGAGGAGGAGGAGGAGGAGGAGGAGGAGGAGGAGAAGGGGGACGCCTCCTCCTTCTCCTCCTCCTCCTCCTCATCCTTGGGCTGAGTACATTCTGGAGGTCAGGGGCAAAGGTGAATGGCGCGGCATGGGGGTGCGAGCCACGTACTCCGTGTGCCACCTCTTTCATGATTCCTCTCCTTCCCCCTCCATTTGCCACTGGCTGTTGCTCCTGCTGCGGCTGCTGCTTCTGCTCCTCGTCTCCCCTCTCTTAGTATGCAACTGCTTGGAGGTTGTGTTCAGCATCAGCGCTGGTATATCCGTTGTCGAAAACCTGCCTAATCTGGCATAATCCCACCCACGCCAGCTAATCGCGCCGAATCTGGCTTCATGCCAGGCTCAATCCCCCCATGTCCAGCTTACTTAATGGCCCCCTGCTCAGACCTAACATCGCTGAATCGCTCTCACGACGGCCTCGCAGAAGTCGCCTCCTAACCCCTCCCGACTCCCCCCTTTCACCCTCATCCTCTCGCCCGTCTTCTCCCCTCCGCACTGCCAACCCTTATTGGGGCCTCTTCGCTGGCCTCGTCCGCGGTGGCCGTGTGCGCCCTGCCCAGTGCGGCCGGCGGCGCGCATTTCGGGCCGCGGTCTCGCGCCGACGTGTTCGTTCGAGGGAGGAGACACGTCACACAATGCAGCTTTCGGAGCTCCGCGCAGATTTCTTGCATCGGCGTTGGTCCCCCCTGGCGGCGCCTCTGGCGCCGCCCCTGGCGCGCAGAGCGCGCCACGGAGGGGGGTCCGGCGCAGATCTGGGAAATCCAGGCGGACCTCCGACAGCTTAGCTTACGCTTGCGCAGTTTTTCTCCCTCCATTCGTACAGTAGGCCCATCGCGGCTGGATGAGCGGGCGACGCACACCCACCTGGTCGATGTTTTCTCGGATCGGGCGAAGGGAGGCAGGGATAGTTCGCGCGAAGAACGGTATGACATGAGCGTTTCGACGTCGGGGGCGCCTGTCCAAGGGCGGTTGTGCAGTTTTTTACACATAAACCTCCCAGCCGCCCTGGGACAGGCGCCCCCCGACGGCGGAAAAGTGTATGTTGTATCGGTCTTCCCCCGCTGAGGTAGGGAAAGGGCGGGTTGCGAAGCCTGCTGTATGGTTGCGAAGCCTGCTGTATGCAGCTGGTTTCGGCCCTGCCGCCGTGCGATTTTCCTCGATGCCTGGTGCCAGGAGGCGCTGGGGAAACCAGCTACGCAAGCTGACACCCCTTCTTTGCTATCCCATCCTTTCGTCCGCCCCGACCTTCTTCGCCAACCGATTTTGGAAAGCCCGCTGCGGTGCGGCATGGGCTACGGTTCGATCGCGGACCGATCGAAACGGTGGCCCCGTCCAGGACGAGTCTGGAAGACCGGCTGCCAATTGGGGGCGGGGGCGGGGGCGGGGGCGCCTTGAAGCCCCGCGGTCGCACGGCGGGGTGCTGCTCTTTCCCAAGTGGGCGCTGAGCTGCCAGCGGGGTTGGGGGGTGGGGGCACCGCTGCGATCGGTCAAGGCAGCCCCTGTGCTCGACGTCAGTTTCGTTCTCCTTCCCAGACATCGGGCGGCACGGCATTGTCGAGGCGTCGGCCCCTCCCGCCCGCGGACCTCTCGACCCATTCCTCGCGGGCCAGGTATGCGTCCCGAGTAGTCGTCTGACTGCCCCGGGGCCCGGGGTCAGCCTGCAGAGGCTCCAATTTGGTCGAAGCCGCGCCTCGAGTCCTGCCGAGCCACCAGATGCTTGGATCCGTGGAGAGAACCCGCGCGCGGACGAGCTGTGGCTTGGAGTGCAGGGGCGCCACGTGAGAGCGCGTGGAACAAAGCAGGCAGCGGGGGGCCGCGCGGAATGCGGGCAGCTGGACGCCCGAGCACGTCGAAGGATGCGCCGCCTCTAGATTGACACAGGGTGGTAGGAGTTGGGGCAGGACTGGGATGATGATGATGATGATGCTGATGATGATGATGATGATGATGATGATGCTGATGATGATGATGATGATGGTGATGGTGATGGTGATGACGACCATGAGTATGAAGATGAAGATGAAGCTGCATATGGAAAGGAACATGTCTTTGGTTATGGGTATGATGATGACGATGATGGTGGCGATGATGATGATGATGATGATGATGATGATGATGATGATGATGATGATAATGGTGGTGATGATGACGGTGATGATGATGGTGGTGCTGATGCTGATTGGGGTAATGCTGTTGATGATGACAGTGCTGGTGATACCGGTGGTGATGATGCTGTTGTTGCTTATGGTGATGATCATTAGGGTGGTGGTGACAATGATGATGACGATGAGGAGGGTAAGATGGATGAATATGGGGATGTGGATTGGGATGCGGTTGTTTGATTATTAAGATGATGGTGATGACGGTTATTATGATGATGATGATGATGATGATGATGATGATGATGATGATGATGATGATGATGATAATAGTGATGGTGATGGTGATGGTGATGGTGATGGTGATGGTGATGAGGACGATGATGATGAAGATGCTAAGGATGATGAAGATGACGATGGTGGTTTAGATTATGATGATGCTGATGGTGATAATGATGGTGATGTGCCGATGTTGGTGGTGATAGTGGTGATGGTTGTGGTGTGGGTGGTGGGTGGGGTGCTGATGATGATGATGATGATGATGCTGATGCTGATGCTGATGCTGATGATGATGATGATGATGATGATGATGATGATGATGACGATTATGCTGCTGATTATGCTGATGATGAGGAAGAGGATGATGATGATGTAGTTAATGCTGTGATGGTGGTGGCTGGCTGTGACAGTGATAACGATAATGATGCTGCTGATGAGAAAAATGATGTTGATGATGCTGCTGCTGATGATGCGGGTGATGATGATGGTGATGGGGATGGTGATGGTGATGGTGTTTGTGAAGGTGGTGATGATGCTGCTGATGGTGATGATGATGCTGATGCTGATGCTGATGATGATGATGATGATGATGATGATGATGATGATGATGATGGTGATGTCGGTGTTGGTGTTGGTGTTGTTGGTGGAGGAGGTGGTGATGGTGGGAGTGATGAGGTGGTGATGATGATCACGAGGAGCAGGAGGAGGAGGACGAGGAGGAGGAAGAGGAGGAGGAGGGACAGCAGGATAAGCAAGAGGCATGATTATGATGCGGAGGAGGAGGAGGAGGAGCAAGAGGAGGAGCAAGAGGAGGAGCAAGAGGATGAGCAGGAGCAAAGAGATATCAAGGATGAGGTGGAGGTGGATACGGAGTCCGAGGATGAGGAGGGAGAGGAGGAGGAAGAGGAGGAGGAGCAAGAGGAGGAGCAAGAGGAGTAGTAAGAGGAAGAGGGGGAGGAGGAAGAGGAGGAGGAGGAGGAGGAGGAGGAAGAGAGCCTATCCTCGTGGCCGGACTGCGGGGGGCAGGTATCGTGTGGAGGATGAGCAGCAGCAGCAGGAAGGAGGCGGAGGAGGAGGGGCAGCAGCAAGGGTGAGAAGGTCTGAATAGGTACTCACTCAGTGATTTTTGTTGGCGCGCATCCCAGCTTGTTTCATGACCCCCTCTTGTCCCCGCCCCGTGTGGGAGTCGGGAAATGGAGGGGAAGGCGGGGGAAGGAATGAGGATGATGGAGGGAGGTGGAGCCTACCAGCCGCCGCCCCCTGTGGAAGAATCAGAGTCCAGCTCCCATGGGCCCGTGGGCGCGAGGCGCACTGGGAACAGAGCCAGGAGGAATTGCAACGGCTTCCTGGGATGTGGGGGGCGTCTTGGGATTCTCTTCGGGGCGTATCTGGGTCCTCTTGGAGGCTTCGTGGGCGCCTCTCAGGAGCCTCCAGAGGCCCTAATGGAGGTGAGTGCCTCTTGGGGACCTCGTAAGGGGGCACTGGGGGGTCTTGGGTCTATCTTGGAGGGGCTTCCAGTGGTTTCGCGGTGGCGCGTTTTTAAGCCCCTCTTGGGGCCGCCCTGGCCCCTGGGAGTCTCGGGGGCCTTCTTGTGGCGATGTTCGGGGCCTCTTTGGCCAGTGTGGACGCTCTTGGGGCCGAAGATGCGGTAATGTTGAAGACCTGCCACATCCCCATGTCTGAGTGATCCTAGTGTCTGAGTGACAGCCCCCAGGACTTGCCCCAAAATGCCTCAAAGAGATCCCCAGGACAGATTTGTGAAACCACTTCGTGGTCATAGATATGGCCGTAATTCGGAAACCCAGTTCATTTGCAGGTTTAAAAAAAGTTCCTGGCATGCGCTAGGATAGAGCGTGTCGGAAGCCAGGATTCTGATCCTTGCTCCCGAGACGTCCAGAACTGTCGTGCGGCGAACGCAAAGGCGCCCGGGTGCGCTTAGGAGTAGTGGAAACCGAGGGTATGATGCCCTTGTGTATGTGCAAAATCCAATATTAAGGACAATGGAGGACTTGAGGACACTCCACTCAATGCCCACTCCACTCAGTGCCTGCAGCACGGTGGCAGATGCGGTCGAGAACGCTTGCTTAGCGTGCCGCTCCGCAGGTTCTGGCCCACCACGCTTCGGCGCGACACGTTGACCACTTCCTCGTCCCAAACCCTCAACGTCCCGAGCTTTTCCTCGCTTCCCGCCCCACGGAGCGGGGCGACACGCTATCTGCTCGCAGGGCATTGCATGTCGCCGGGGCCGCCGCCGCAACACATTAAGCAAAAGTTCTCGACCGCATTCCTCATTGAGGACAATGGAGGACTTGAGGACACTCCACTCAGTGCCCGCAGGACGGTGGCACATACTTGTGCGAATGCAGACAGGATGTACGGTGGAAGGGAAGTGGGAGGAGCCTTTGCTGCGAGGGCTCGTGGCCGCCTGTCTCTCGCAGGCTGGCCAACCGTGCCGTCATGAAGGGGAGCACGGACGTGAGCGTGGACCAGGTGACACACTCGGCGAACGGCTCAGACGAGGCTGCCAAGAAGATGACGGGGAGGAGGGAGGTGGAAGAGATGGTGTGGGGAGAGAGGAGCAGTACGTAGGCAGTAGGATGGTGATGATGAGGACGAGGAGGAGCACGAGCAAAAGTGATGAGGATGGTAGGAGGGCGGAGGATGAAATGAAGCAGAGAGGAAGATTAATGAGGCGGAAGCGGATGAGAATAATGACGTCTCGACGTGTTGTGCAGTACAGCGTGCACGGACACATGCAAAACGGAGGAGGAGGAGATTGGAGAAGTTTTATCTGTTTGGCCTGGAAGCTGGTCCTGTCGACGAATGCTTGACCTCAGTTGCACCAGTTGCGGGCTGGTGCAGTCGGATGTCGCGGGAGAAACACCTAAGTCATCAGAGGAGGAAGGGATACCGATACTGCCACGCGTTCTTCGTCGCCACAGCTGGATTCGCCTCAAAATCCTGGTCCGCAAGTTCTTCAGAAGAGGTCAAGGGAGCAGCGGCATCCATATCTTCACGCTCCCCCACCTGAGCGGATGCCATAACGAACCGCACGGTGGAGAATCAGGCTGACTACATGATCACATCATATAAGAAATCGGCCCCTGTCAGCAGGTACCCCACGGAAATTGATCCCCGGAGGGCCCCATGGACCCACAGAAGCTCAAGGGCACCCTGTTGTCCCCACAGATCGACGAGGAGTGTGCCCAAGAATGTGCCCACTGTGCGTGCACGCCGCTGGTGCTCAACGAGCCCATCTCCCAGGCCGCCAGGAGGGCCCTGCAGCTGCGCGCTCACTTCGGCGGAGGCCGCCCACGGGCCTCGCAGACGGCAGGCGCCTCAGATACACGGGGACGCCATGCCGGGGCGTGGCCGGAGCAGGGGGCAGCACGGACCGTGCCAGGAGCAGGCGGAGCGTGGCTCCCCAGAACGACGGCGGCTTGCCCAGGGGGGAGGGCTGAGGGGGCGGGCCTGCTCAGAAGACGGAGGAGGCCTCCCGCATTCCGAGAAGCTTGCCGAGCCGTCTCCGAAGCCGCGCCGCCTTCTGAGAAGGCCTATACTCCCTCCCACTTCCCCCCTCGGCGCGCCGCCGAAGAGAGGCAGCGGTGCGGACGGAGGCGGAGGCACTGTCTTTGCTCAGGCGTGTAAGTATATATGTATATATTGCAGAGGGCAGTGCTGAGCGTTCTCCGGCAAGCCACCGAGCTGGAGCTGTTGCCCTCCGTGGGCACGGGGCAGCGACAGTCAAAGGAGCCTTTCTTCCCTGCCGCCCCCTCATCGTCCTCGGCCCCGCCGTCGTCTTCCTCGTTCTCCTCGTCCGAATTTTTCGTCGTCCTCCATCCTCCACCACTCCAGATTTTGCCCAGGGTGTCCACGGTGCCCGCCAGCGACGACCTCCCGCCGCTGAACCTCGAGGCAGACTCGCGCAGCCCCCTCTCGGACCAAGAAGGATTTGAGCTGGCGGGAGGAGGAGGGACGGAGGGTGGGAGGAGAAACATGGAGAAGGAGGAGGAGGAGGAGGAGAAGGAGAAGGAGGAGGAGAAGAAGGAGAGGATGGAGGAGGAAGAGGAGAAATGGTGAGAAGGGGGTGGTTCCGATGCTGTTCGCCTTCTTCGAGCTTTCTGGGGGGCCCTCGGCGCCACGGCCAGATCCCCCGAACGAGATTTCTGGTCAGACCGCGTTCCTGGACAGGTCCAGGTTTGGATGTGGAGAGGGAAGGGAGGAGTGGGGGGCAGGAGGACGAGGAGGTTTAGGAGGAGGGCGTAAGGCAGTTTCGTTCAGGAGCGCCCCGCGATGGACGAAGCGTCAGCCAGAGACTTTCGAAGCGGATCGTCGCGATTGTCGTCCGAAGTGGTTGTCGAAATCACCTTGATCGGACGGAGGCGCATGAGGGGCTAAATTGATGTAACGCGGTTTTCAGATGTTTCTAGAGGTTTCTGGATGGAGAAGGAGAAGGAAGAGGAGGAGGAGGAGGCTGAGGAGGAGGAGGCTGAGGAGGAGGAGGAGGAGGAAGAGCCATAGTTGAGAATTCCAAGCCATCCCAGTACGTGGTAGGACTGAGCACGAGCATGTGCTTGCGAGGTCTCATTGTCGTTGACATGCCACATCACTCGGGGCAGCAGCAGACTCGGAATCGGCGTCTTGCGCTTGCACCACGTTGCGCTCGCTCGACCGCATCATAAGGTCTGACGGGATGCGATGTGATACGTCGCTGGTGTGGCTCTCCCATTTGGCCCCTGTTATGCTACCCCAAGTTTGACGTACAGTTGCACCGATTATCGAGACACCTCCGCCATTCATGTTTAACTTGACTTCTCTTCAATCAGCCTCCACGAAGACGGACTAATTTCTATATCAGCCACCTTGTATTTGCACGCTTCAGTAGGTCAAGGCTAGCTCAACCTGGGCCATGTGAATTCTTCATGAAGCAAGTCAGAAGCCACGAAGGAGACAAGTGACTTTGGAGGGGTGCTGGCCCAGTCTACGTCGCCTGAGGACCATTCTGGCCATGCCTCGAACCAATGCACATGTTGTTTGTTTTCCAATCAATTCCTGGCTCTTCTTTCGCATGCGGCACGCTCGCTCATCTTCTAGGCCACGACTCAGTGCATGAGTTTACCTATCGCAGGTCGACTCGTGTGGTGTTCCCGGTTTGCCTGGCTACCTTTTGATTCGCACAGCGGTCGAGGCAAAGTTGGGTGAAGCTGTGGTCGTGCTTTCTCCAGTCCATTCCTGGCCAGACCGGACGCTCTCTAGCTCGGCGGCCTATTGGAGTCCACTCGGTTTTCCGATGGGACGTCGCGCGCGATACTCGCGGGCATCTTGGGGCCTTCGTGGGCCACTAGTGGGCAGTTGTGGCGACTCTGGGGCCGTCTTCTGACAATCGTGAGGTCTACTGGAAGCGAGGAGCGCGACAGGCAAAACGGATTGAGGCGTTGCAGTCGTCTGTTTCAGCGCTCCCGAGAGGCACGATTGTAGGCTACATTGGGCTATAGGATGCCATCTGGGGCGTCTTGGTGACAGGCCTGGGCGGTCTTGGGGCATTTGTGAGCCATATTGCGCAGTCTTTGTGCAATTGTGTGCCGTCGATGGCCCGACGCATTGGTGTACCAGTGATTCGTTGCACTCTTGATATTCATTCCGAGCCCCTGTAAATCGATTCGGGGCCTGATCACAACTGGGCCTGTGCGTTCCCGCGATTAGGAGAGTAGTCAGTCCCATCAATGTGTTCACATTGGCAGACGTACTTCAAGTCAGTAGCAAAACGGTACGGAAGGAGTTGGCACAGACGCATTGGCTCAGTTGTAAGTTTGGTCCAAGGGAGACGCGGACTGCCTGCCACGACGCCCCGACGGGACTGCTGAGCTGACTCGCGCTGCCGAGGTGAATGCGCATGCCCGCCTCGAGTTGGGAGGCTGGAGCGCAGACGCAGCTGCGCTGGGCCATCCGGCACCTCCCCGCCTCGTCTCCGCCCGCCGCCCCTCTCGCCTCCTCCAGGGGGCCGGCCAGGCCTCCAGCGCCTCCTGCCTGCGCACGGGGCTGCACGCGCAGGGCCGGCCCGGCGGCCGCCCAGGGCCCTGCCAGGAGGCGGCCATGCCCTGCCTGGGCCGGCCGCTTCCTTTCCGCCCTCGGCCTGGCTGCCCGGCGCCGGGCGCGGCGCGCCTGCGGGGGCCGCCTGCCGCGGGGCTCCTCGGCGCCTCCCTGCGGCGAGGCCGGCGCCAGCGGCGCCTGTCCGGGGCGCGGCGGGCGCAGGGCGCGGCCGCGGCTGCTGGTGGCCGGCGAGCCGCTCACCGCCCGGCTGCAGTGGCACCCCGCAGAGGAGCTGTGCCATGCCTCTATCGGTATACCCTGCCCTTGTCGCCGTGGTCGGATTCGCCTCGGAATTCCGGTCATAGCGCGGCCCTGGAGAGGTGTCTGGGGAGCGGCGGTTCCAGACAGTAGCTTCGTGTCTCCCCAGGTACATGCCCCCGCGGCGGCCCTACAGCCGCAGGGAGCTGCTGGCCGACCGCGCCGTGAACCTCTTCGGGGCAGGGCTGTCGTGGCTGGGCCTCTACTCTCTGATCCGCATGTCGTTGGCCGCAGGGGACCCCGTCAGCCGGACGGCGGGCTATCTCATGTTTGGCATCGGCTTCGTCTCCATGACGAACCTTTCGGCGATCTACCACCTCATGTGCTGGGACTGGCGGCGGGCGGAGGAGCTGTACAGCCTGGACAAGGTCGGGATCAATCTCATGATCATCGGCGCGTACACTCCCGTGTGCCTGCAAGCGAACACTCCGTGGATTCTGGCGTTTGTGTACATTCTTGGTTGTGCCGGTCTATTCATGGAGGCGTATGCCCTGTGTGGCAGGCAACCTCTGGCAGCAGCTGCATCCCTGAAGGGAGGGAGTGCCAACTGGACTTTGGCCGAGAAGCTGAATTTGTTGCGCTACCTGCTCATGGGTTGGGCCATTGTCTTTGCCGCGCCAGTAATATGTAGATCGTTTCCCACGCCTCCGCTGCTCGTCGCCGCCGTGGGCGGCTTCATCTACACGAGCGGCGTAGTGTTCCTGGTGCTGGACAGGATCGAATTCCATCTCGCGATTTGGCACAGTTTCGTATTAATAGCTTCGTTGTGTTTCTATATGCTGAACGTGATGCTTGTGGGCCTTTCTGCAACCATCTAAGCCGAAATCAACGATAACCAAACATGTGTTATTGTCCTCCCCCTTTCAGTGCCGTTGTTTCGAATGGAGCGCTGCTGCTTCTCTCCCGCACATCGCCTGGTTCCCTCGTCATTTCCCTATTCGCTTCCTCTGTTCTCTTTCCCTTCGTCGCACTCCCTGGGTGCTCCAAGGCGTGCAGCTGTGACTCTCCCTCCCCGGTTTCTGGCCGGCGTGCAGTTGGCGCCTCTTCCCAGCGCCACTCGAGGGCGGGGGGGAGCGGAGTTGGCGGGAAAAGTATGTCTAAATGAGACCTCGCCTCTCCTGGGTGCCGCCAGGTGTGCAGCTGTCGCATGTCTCCTGTCCCCCCTTCATTGAGATTCCAGCAGAGAGGCGGGACGCGCATATCTAAACGAGACTACGCAGCAGATCGGTGCGCCTCCTCGGAAAGCCGCGCCACCCCTCTCCACAGTAGGCACGTCAAAGGAGGAAACGGCCTGCCAGTAGGTGCCCCGGGGAAGTTTCTACTCATCCCCCGTGTGTCGTGTCAGCTAATTTCGTGATGTGAGCGAGCTGCGGAGGTGGAGACTGTGCTAAAAAAGCTGTGCGGGTTTTGCTACGCCGTGTTACTGCTTCTGGGGGGAATCTTTGACCGCACGTGCCCGCCGCATCCTGGCCCCGAGATGAGATGATGAGATGAGCACTTCGGGCGGCAGAGACAGCGCGGGCCAGCCTGGAAGTGCGTGTATGGAGCCCGAGCCCCACGAGGGACGGAGTCCCGGCCCCCCTGGTGCTCGCCGCGCCGCAGCCATCGTGGCTGCAGCCCGGCCGCCGGCCGCCGCGCGGGCCGCCGCGCCGCCCGAGGAGACCCCGCGGCGCCCAGGCCTGCCGCCGCGGCCCGCCGCCCGGGGCAGACCGTGCGGCGCAGCACCCTGCGGCGGCCCGCGCGGGCCCCGCCGCATGCCCGCGCGCGCCTGCCATGGGCGGCGCCCGCCGGCGCGGCGGAGCAGGGCCCCCGCCGCTGCCGACGCCGCTGCCGACGCCGCCGCCGCCGCCGCCGCGGCCCGCGGCGGCCCTCGGCGGGCCCTCGGCAGGCCCTCGGCGTGCCCGGCAGCGGCCCTGGCGAGCGGAGCGCAGGGCGGCGGCGGGCGCGGCGTCGTCGCCGTTTCCGTCGCCGTCGTCGTTGCCGTCGTTGTCGTCGCCCTCAGATGTTGGTGGGTGTCCACTGCTGTCAAGTCTACCTGAATGACGGTTCACCCTCCCAGGCACTCCGTCAAAACAGTGCTAGGCAGCAGAAGCGCGCAAGTGAGGCTCGGACTTGTGTGATTTCGGGAGTCCCTGCGCAACCCGTTGGAACGCGCACCCCAACCCTGTTTGCGTGATTTCCTGAGTCGGAGTCGCAATGCAACCCTTTGGAACGCTCCACCCAGCTCTGCGCGCAAGTGTACCCGCCCAGTTGTAAAGAAAACAGTCTCTCGTCATGCCCCTCATCTGTCTTTGGCCGCGGCGGCTGCGTAGGAGGAGGAGGAGGAGGAGGAGGAGGAGGAGGAGGAGGAGGAAGAGGTTACGGAGGAGGTTCCGGAGGACAAGGGGGGGGAGAGAAGGGGAAAGGGGAGCATGGGGGAGCAAAACCATAATGGGAAGGAGGAGGAGGAGGAGGAGGAGGAGGAGGAGGAATAGCAGGGGGAGCGGGAGGATGAGCAGGGGGAGGGAACATGAGGGACGAGGAGTAGCAGCAGAGGGAGACGGGGGGTGAAAAGAGCAAGGCGGAGGAAAAGGCGGGGAAGACTCATGCGAGTCAGTCACTCTTCTACTCTAGACTCTAGACCTTGAAGACACTTCAAGACAACGTCGGGTGATGATACGGCCTAGCCGAGGCACATCCACTGCACAATTCACTTGCTGAAAGAGAGGCCGCAGCAGATCTCCTTGACACCCCTCCTCGACATCCCTTCCTGATATCCAACACCGACGGAGACTGCTTGGCCTGGAAAGCCCTGGGTCGACCAGGGGTGGTGGGCTGACGGCAACTGCTTCGAAAAGTGACAGGCGCATGTCAGCCGAAACCATCACTAATCTGATGAGTCGGACAAGGGTGCTCGTGCCTCCTGCGCCCCTCTGCAGTCGAGCGTCTGCAGCTCACTGGGGGCCACGGGGCGACTGGGAGGCAGAAGGCCAGGGCACAGCGCCTCGGCACGGACCTCGGCAGGGGAAGGAAGGGGGGGGGGACGAAGGACAAGGACGAAAGGAGGGGGAGGAGGGGGAACGGGGTCCCGAGTTTGAGGGTCGCTCCTGGAACAATACTTCTGCGGAGCTTTGACCGCTCGCTGGACCTGCGCGGGCGCGTGCCAGGGAGCAGGAGTCCTGTGGCCGCGCGGGACGCAAAACAACCACAGTCATTGCAGTAGATGACTGGGGGATCACTGCTCACAATTCTTGCCCCGAAGAGTTGGTGCCCCTGGCCCCCTCCTGACGAAAGGAGGGATTGTAAAGTGGGGGCCATGGCATCACATGGGAACGTGCTCGATGGTGAGCACACTCTGAGGCACCGAGAGCATCTGCAGGCGACTCCATCCCAAACAGCCAGGTGCGGGGAGGCTTTTGCCTTAACGGCTTTCGGACGTCTAGCGCGGGACAGTTTGCCATGCATTTTTTTAGCGGTGGCCAATTGCTTAGAATCTGGATCTCCCCCGCAGTTAGGTTACAGTATTCTGCCACAGCTTGCTGATAGACCTCAACCGTTGCAGGTGGGTGCCCATAGGCCCTCGAGGCAAGTCCAGCAAAGTGGTCCGCGAGGGCGTTCCCTTGGATCGCGAGACGCTCGAGGTCATCTTCAGCACTACTTAGGTCTCTGTGGGCCCTAATGTTGATAAATATTGGCCAATCACTCTGGGCTAGCTTGCGCGCCGCTGGCCGCCAGTACTGCGAACGACGATTCCTCCCAGATACCTAGTGCACTGCAATCATAGTAGTTCATTGTTTCAGCTGGCTGGTCCGACCTTATGATGGCTGAAGGCACTACTGCATGCTCTGCATCACCACTGGTCTGAGGGAAATCTCGAGGGAGCGGGGAAAACATGGCACGAATGAGATTGCCTGCGTCATCAATCTGAACTGCCGCCACTCCAGCCCTCGCCAGGTCTGGGTTGGTTGGGTGGTCGCACCCACCATCTGTGAAAATCAAAGCATCTGCAGGAAAGTTAAATGGTTCAATATGCGCCATGCCTGGGCCCACGAATCTAAGATCCCAATCTGGGCTGACTGGGTCCAAAGTGGGGAGGGGCTGCCAGAGATAGCTAAATAACGGGTGGTCAGGCCCAGCTTCCAGAGCATCCTGGATTATAGACGGGGCAGAAATCTTGTCTCTTTACATTTCCAAGTCCGATGGAACACCGGGCCAGTTTTGCCACAGAAAGCACATTCAGCAGGGACGTCATAGCCCCACCTGCTGAGGCTGGTCCCATTGGGGACCGAGCATGAACGAATCTGTTTGAGAACAGGTCTCTATTGCCCTCCAACTCTTTAGAATTGAATGCCTTTTTTCGCGGCAGACATCCATATGCCCTCTGCCCGAATATGTTTGGCAACTGGGTGGGTCATGGATACAAGCTTCTTGTTAAAAGCTTCAGCTAGCTTGGTGGCCGAAAGCGCTTGGACAAAGTACTGTACCACCTTAGCAGGCGGCACTTCAGTTAGTACGAGCTTCTGTCCAGCATTCGTGACGAGGGTAGCAGGGGACTCGATAGTCTACCCTACGATTTTCAGCCACACAATAACATCTAAAAGAGGACCCCTGTTCCGAGAATCCCAAGATTTTTGGACAGTGGACTCAACCCATGCTTAGGCTTCTCTGAGCGCTGTCGAGAGACTGCTCAAGGGGATGGCATCTGCATGTGCTGAGCCCCCTTCGGGACGATGGTTGGTGCTGTGCCACCACTCATGTGCATATATTTCTAGAGTGGATGCTGCTATAGAAATAAGGTGTTATTGACCTCTGGATGTGAGGGCCCAGGAGATGTCCATTAGGCAGTCTGCTTGCTTCACCCCCATGGCCACAGCCGCAGCCTTGCGGCTAAACCTTCACGAGGAGAAAAACCCTGGACCAGGCGTCTGGTCCCTCGGAAAACCAACGGCTTACGAACCCTTCTCCTGAGTTTTCTCCATCTACTCACTCGATTTCTCAGTGCACGAACCTGTGCTTGTGAACGGCCTCCGAGGTAATCCACTCCAAGATTGGCTGAGGCCTGTTCAACTGCTCCTGCCAGGAGTCCCAAAGCATGTTTAGCATATCGAATGAGCTGAATGGAGTTCCCCGTGACATTCATGTTCTTTGCCGATAGCGTACAATTTAGATATTATTTGAAGCGATTGCGTGAGTGTGGTAATCGTCTCAATGCAGACCGTCGCTGATTCCGACCAGGTGTGGAGCTGCAGGTCGTCGATGTGAACCCCCAGCGCAGGCGCATTTGGCTCGTGTGTCCAGCTCTGGACTGTCGGCATCAGGTAAGCTGTTGCCTCAAACGTCGCAGTAGTCGAACCTGCAATGATGCCTGAGTGTGGATATATGGTACTGCTGTGTACACCGTCAAGCAACAACATTCTGCCCCATCTGTAAAAGCCACTGGTGTAAAGTATCACATATAGAGGAAAACCAACGAGACCAGCTTGTTCAAGTAGTTTCACATGATTGCTTTTCTTATAGAATTGTACCAGGTCCAATAAAAACACATGAATACGAAATCCCCTGGGAAGTGCACCATTCACTCCGAACCGCATTCCTCCAAACAATATCTTCAGGACCTCGTTTTTGGGACATGCTGTATGGTGGGCCCAAACCAAACTCACGTTCTCAACTTCTGCATGGGGCCAGATGTAGTTCAGCGTGTAGTCTTGGCATAGCGGGGTAGTGGCCCAATGGGCGCCGGCCTCCTTGGGGCTTCTGGGCAAGGAGGACGATGATGGTTTGAATTGATTTCGGCGCCGTTCCCAAGACATCCATGATGTGGAAGATAAGCGATAGCGCTCGAACGGCATCCTGCGAGATCAACGCGTAGTGTCTCGGATGCATGCCATCAGGGGTACAAGTCTTTAGCTTGAACCTCCTGGCGGTACGTTTGATCGCATCTGGCTCAGTGGGAATTGGCACTGGGGCAGGCGCTAATCCTGTACGAGAAGGCGGTGCTGCTGGGCACCGTGTAGCTTCCCATGCAGACGACCAATGCTGGGATTCCTTGCACAAGCGATTTGGTAGCGATGACGCGGCCATCTAGGCACGTGTCCACGTCTTCTGGTGTGTATTCTTTGCCTCGAAGATAAGGAAATGCCTTCTGCGCACTGTCACCTCCCGCCTCATTGCACCGCTGCTCCCACTCCGTCCTCTGCTTCCTTCTCTCCTTCAGTTGGCCGGGCTTAAAACACCGTGTGACAAATCGAAGCACTGCGCCACCAAAGCCGCGCGAGCTGCCGGTGACTCTTTTGCAAGAATAGCTGCAGCTACGCCTGACAGATAACAGTGCCAGAAGGACCCTCCTTCCTTCCAGTACTGCCTAAACGGTCCACTTCTCTGTGGAAGTTGCCAAAGCTGTCGCAGTAATTTGACGGTGTAAACATGCAAAGGGTGGTTCCCGTTTTTGGCCAGGAGGGATTCTATCTCTTGCAGACGGTTGCAGGCCCATTGAAGGGCCTTTCTAGGGAAAACCTTCAGGTATGCTATTGTGGCCAACACTTTCTTCAAAGGACCATCTTGAAATTCAGGGCGGAGACCGCCTCTGCGACCTTCGGGAGGGGCTTGAGTTCCATTTAGAACTTCTTGCCAGGCTCGTTCTGCCCAGGCATGATAAACTTGATCTAATAGGCGCTGCAGGGGTCCCTGTACCTCTTGGGTGGCCATCTGGTAGGTGTCCCCGTGCATGGTCCTGTTGGTCATGGCATGCTCGAGTTTGTTCACGAGGTCCTCGTACTCTGGGGGAGCTCTTGGTGGGCGGGCCTCTTGTGCCAAGACATGTCCATCCCCGCGACAGGGTCTGCAGCGCCCAAAGCCCTACTCAAGATACAATAACCGATGGTGGATGTTGTTCCTCCTGGCAGGTACGCGGGCGTTTCGGGGACGCGCAATACCGCGGCAAATTTGGCCCGCGGCTGGAAGGTCTCGACCTTCTTTGCTGCCATGCCGACATCACCTCCTACAGCGAATGGCACTGCTGCTTTAGAAACTTTCTTCCACAACTGGCTTAGGATGGTCCTATTCGCTTCGTGTAGCTGCACTTGGTCCTGCAAGTACACGCTGAACAACTGCATGGCCCCTAGGGCTGACGTTCGGAAAACACAGCTCGCCAGTCTGCCAGGGACCACCATGCCATCATTACCCAACCAGAAGCCCGAGTGCTTTTTAATCAAAGCCATTGTGTCACTCGTGGGGCACATGGGGTTCGTTAAATCGGCGGGAGCCACATCGGAGTGCCACCCCATCTTGAATGCGGTTGCACGAACATCGGCGAGTTTCTCGCCGTAGAGCTTGTGCGCATGAAAAACAATGACCTCATGACCCGAGACTTGCAGGCATTCTATACATGTGGCCCAACAGGATCCATTGAGTGTCTGACTGCGGAGCCTTACTGGGTTGCCTCTCGATGGGGGGGAGCCGATCCTGCGGCTCCTCCTGAAGGAGCGTTTGGATCTGCTGGGCGGACAGGTGAGCTGGAACGTGGTTCTCTCGCTGCAGGTCGGACTGCGCTGGCTGCTTTTTTTTTTCTGGGCATATGTTTCCTGGATCCGCGGGACAGCTGAATCAGGGAGTTCTTCCAAGAGTGTCGTGTGGAAGTCCTCGCCGTATGGAAAGATGTCCTCAAGGGTCGCGTTTGCTTCCACGGCTTCCTCTGCATCAGCTTCACGGGCTTCCTGGTCCATCTCAAAATTCTGCTGCTGTGCATCGAGATCAGGGAAGACGGCCCGCGATGGCCACCTCCCCTTGCCTGTCTGTTTCCCTTTGGCATGCGTCCCCTCCTCAGGCGGCTGGAGGGGGGTGGCGGCCATGTTGGTGGCCGCCGTGTAAACTTCCCCTAGCTGGGGGCCGATGGAGTTGACCGCCTCCTTGTAGAGGTTGCCCAGGTGAGTCTTGTTGGCCATGTCGAGCTTGCCGATGACCGCAGTCAAGGCCTCGAGGTCGACCCCCAGCTGGTCGGGCGACGGGGTACCCTGCGACTCCTGGATTCGAGAGGCCATCGTATACCTGTAATGCTCGATGGCTGCGTTCTCTTCCTCGATGAGGGTCTGGAGCGTCCTTCCCTTCTCCTCCAGGTTCTCAATCTTTACCAAAATCTGGTTCTGGCGCTCCTCCATCCTCTGTGTTCTCTGTTCACGACGTCGAATGTCTTGTTCACTGTGTTGAAGGACTTTGGAAGCTGGTGTTCTGGCATCACGAATTGACCCTGAAGCGTTAAGAATCTGGTCCAATTTCCCCCTCGAGTCTTCAGGGAGAATGTCTTTGAACTTTGTGTCAGCACCTCGTACCAGCGCATGCAAGAACTGAATGCCATTCGGGGCTTGTCGGCGGTGGGCCCCTGGCTGTGACCACTGGTAGCCCGTGCCTCGGTCCTGGTGTGTCCTCCATCTTGGCGTGTGCCCCCTTGCCCACCTGTTTGCCAAACTCCACGAGGTGGTTGGGCGCGGTGGTGTTGGAGCCGTGGTAGGTCTGTACCGCAATGATAACACCATTTGGAATATTCTGGTTTGCGCTTACAGCCACAGAATTGCAAGCCATGCCTGTTGGAGCCCAGGCAGCAACATGAGGGGGGGCCATGCGCTCTTGTGTGAAAAGGAACGCGCGCCGCTGCGCACGCTGCGAATCGCTCGAGAATTGGCCACGGACAGTTGCCCAGACCTAATCGCTGATTCTCGGAACCTCGGCCCTTCACAACGTTTAAGTATTGAGCCAAAATGGCTACGGACTCTTCTACTCTACCTCCTCCAGCTCTTCGTCATCCTCCCCATTCCCCCCTCTCATCTTAGACCTCCCCTCCATCCCCGTCCTCCTTCTTGCTGACGTTGTTTCGAGTTCGTCTTCAGGTGTTTCGGGACTCCAGCCTTGGCCCCTGCGGTCTAGCGTAGGTTCTTGTTGAGCAAAGTCTTGAAGCGCTTCGCTGTGGTCCTTGTCCTTGTTCTGTCAGGCTTTGTTCATACCCGTCACGGCCGGCCCTGGTTTTAACCATGCTCGTCTTAGCGATTGTTTTGGCCAGGGGGGATCTGCCAACGGACCACGGTGTTCTGGTATTGTTTCATGCGGTGTCAGCCACAAGACCAATCTCGTTCTCCGACTATGCCAACAAGATGTTTCGTCTAGCTTGAATCATCGAAGCTCTCTGGTACGTATACCAAGTATGCTGCTCCAATGTTCTGAGGGGCTTCATCCCTGGACGATCGCTCATAGACAAATTCGTGTCCCTGGAGGCTGACGTTTCGCATATGTGATTCTGTTCAAAAGTGCATGCTTGATGCTGGGCTTGTTTGTTACATCGTAGCTGCTGCCTTCCCCGGCATCCTCCACTCTTATCTTCTTGGGTAACCATTTTGGCTCAAGCCGCGTGGCTCAAGGCGGCGCAGAAGTTCACTGTTGCGTTCTTGCTTGGATTGTATTTCTGAACTGTCCCGCACAAGCCCTTTCATGGATGAGGCGTTCGGTGTTGTGTCGACTTTGGTAGGCCAAGTCCTTCCGCTTATTTCCGCAGATTCAGACCAGCATTATCATTTGCTCAACTTGGCGGTGCATCAACAGCGTTGGCATCGGGGCCCCATCACACGACGTTGCGCGCGAGAATTGGCAACAGCATTCCAATTATTGCGGCGCTATACTGACCGATGGGCAGATGAGTTCTTGCGTTCTGTGGGGAGCGGGCTCTCAGCAGCTTGCTCGAGCAAGGTAAGGTGCTGCAGTATTAACGCATCCCTTGTTTGTTATGCGGCCGCGTCATCGTTTTAATCGGGACGCGGAGCTGTTTAATCCAATTCCGAAGACAGCTCTGGGCACTGTGGTGACGCCAGAGTTATACTCGATTCCGCATGTTGAAGACTTCGCTCGTCAGTCTTATGACTCTCCACTTGCATCGAATCAGGCGCTCGTGGACGCGCAGAATGAATCCCTGGTTAAGTCGAATGAGACTGTGGACAAGCAGGTTGCTATTGCGGCCACTGCACCGAAGGACACGGACCTCGACGAGCAGCAGGTCTCTTCTTCGTAATCAGCTTCGGCGTCGTCGGCTGCGGGTGGTGACGGCACGGACCCTGACGAGAGTGGCGAGAGCGAGGTGGACGCGAAAATGCCCGATTTCTGGTCTGCAATGAATAACCGCCAGTTCCAAATCGACGCGCTACCCCTCAAGATTAACACGAGGATTGTTCGCGGACTGCGCGAGATCTCGAGCTTCATCCCTGACTTGATCAAGGACACTGTTGCCGATGCAGGTCGGGCTTTGAGGCCCTCACTGCCGAGTGTGCCGCGGGCGCCAGCCTGTCAGCTGCAGTAGAAGATCACTTGTTTGACATTCTCGAAGCTCTAAGTCAGGCCGAGGAACGCGCCCAGACCTGGCTTGACGAATGCCAAAATTCAAATTCGCGAGCATTTCGACACGTGAACGACTTTCCCGGTTCACCTTCAGAGCTAAATCCACGGCTTCCCAGCCCGGCTACCAGGACGCGATCCCATTGCTGAAGGCCGCTCACCAACGGTGCACGTGAGGTCGGTAAGTTGCCGTTTTCCTGTGTCGTCATCGTTTGTTCGGCCAGATTTGGGCGCTCAGCTCTGTCGGTACGGCAGGAAGTGTCATCGCAGAGACTGCGTGTACCTTCACCCTGACGGTCGTGCGATCAACGTAGAGGCTCTGGCACTGGGAAGCCGAGACATGCCATCTCTGCCACGGGCGTCCAGCGTCGGCTACACCAAATTTGACGGTATCGGAGCTCCTGACCAAGAGGAGGAAGAGGCTACTGTCCGTGATTTGATTGGCATGTCTGTAGATGTGTTTCTTGGGGCCGATCTGAATTGAAGGCATGGTGTTCTTGTGGTGTCATGCTGCTGACAATTTCTGTTTTGGTAGTGGAGCCATGCGGTGTTCATACTATTCAGTGTTGCGTGCTGCTTGTACGGCTTCCATCTCAGTGCCTCGGCTGCGTCGCCATCTACATCTTCCTTGGCTTCCCTGACATGGGGGGCTTCGCCACCACTTCTCACCCGTGCTGCGGGTAGCGGATTCGACGTGGATTTACATGAGTCGCCTCTCTGGCCACGCTTGACCTCCACTCCCATATTCTGGGTCTTGGAGTCTATGTGTGTGCCCTGAAGGTTCAAAAATGCATTCCGCTCATGTGTGCTGGGTGTTTGATTGTTATATCCTTTGAGGAGAACCGGCAGTACCAGACCCTGATCTCCAGAGGTATCAAACAGGCGTCCACTCAGTGGGTCAGTGTTCGCCCTTTGTTTTGACCCCATCCTTTGTCTTCTTGCTCGTCAGCTTCCTCGTTCGTTTTCTGTTGCCAGGGCGTTCGCTGATGGTGCTGGTGTCGGAGGGCCATCTGTCTCTGATGTGCTCAAGGCATACCTTCCTGTGTTCCTCGTCGTCCAGGGCGCCGCTGGATTCGTCTGAAGTCAGGCTGCGACCCAGGTTGCGACACCCGGGAACTCTGCCAGGAGCGCAGGAGCTCGAGCGCAGGAGGTCGAGCGTCGTGGGATGCATGTTGCTCGAATTATATCCGTGGCTATTGGTAAACACCTTGTTGATTCTCGGGCCCAGTCGCATCTCTTCTTCCTGGAGTGGGCCTGGGCTTAAGCTTGTGCAGCGCACCTGGGATACATGCCGAGAGCGCGGATTTGTTCATGAGCAGCGCTCCCGATGACGGCTGGCGAAGTGCGTGCCCAGAGAACACAGGGCTGCTCAGGACCATCGTCTCTTGCCAAGACGTATGGAAGAAGTATCTCGGTAACGCGGAGTTGCGCGTAATCGCCGTTCCATGTTACGCTCTGTGAAAGAATGCTCCGGAAATTCAGGCCTGCTTATGACCAGTATTTGGATGTCGCCATACATGGAAGCAGTATTTCGACAATGCAGGTTTGCTTGCGAGTGGCTTTTAGCCGCACGCTTGGCGAATTACACATTCCAAGACAACATGCATGCGAACGAGCTGCATTCAGTTCTACATCGCAAGTATTGACATGTTTGGGATGCAGTTTTGCACAACACCAAAGTGCATTGCCATATTCTTTTATGTGAATACCGTCCGGCAAATCGAAACCATGCATGGTGTTACCGCTCATTCGTTGCGCCATATACCATTTTTCGTTCAAGTGGAATTGCCAATTGAAGGGTTTGCGCGTTTTGCATTCCCTTGTTCGCCTGGCTGTTGGTGTTCTATGGTGCAGTTCGTCAGCGCCGAGTCCGATGTGCCTAGTACCATATAATAGTTCGAAGTTCAGTTTCGATGTACGTTGGTTTACTAGTGTTGGCGGTTATTGCTCAAGTTGTATATGCGCCGTGTGCGTTTAGTTTGTGATATTGTGTGTGTGTGCGCATTGCAGAAGTATGTGGATCATCATTACTCCCCTGAATGCCGTATGACAGTTTCTCCGTCAGTTGTGCGGTGGTGGAAGTTGGCGGGAGCCTGGCGGAAGGTTGCGAAAACGGCAAAATGCATGCTGCTCCATGCGGGGGAGTCTCGTGGCAGGTTCGCGGAGTGTTGCGGGCCGCGCGGATTCATCCCACCCCCTTGGGACCCTTTTCCGGAACTCCGCATTATTACTATGTTTCCTCCTCTTCCTCCTTCTTCTCCTTCCCTTCATCGAGGCCACGCTCCTCCTCCTCCTCCTCCTCCTCCTCCTCCTCCTCCTCCTCCTCCTCCTCCCTCTCCTCCTCCTCCATCTCGCCCCTCGCCTTTGCTTCCTTCTTCCTCCTCCCCCTCCTCCTTCTTGTCCTCTTCGCCCGCCCTCACCCCCTCCTCCTCACTATCATCCTTCCCTCCGCCTTTCTCCTTTTCCCTTGGGATCTGACATGGCGAAAAGTTGCAACATCATGAATGCCAGGACAAAAGCCCTAGTCCCTTGGCTTCTGCCGCATTTTCGAACCGGATCGGTCTGTGATGGTCTTGGGGCTGGCAACGGGCGAAAACGCCACGTGTGAGAATTAAATGCGACGCCCGGATCTCAGGGTTCCGCCTCCCGCGTCTTCGTCGTCCCACTTCTCTGCAGGCGCAGGCAGCCAGCGAGGGGCCCGGCTGACCGCGACGGCGCGGAGGACGACGCCGAGGCCGCGTGCGCCAGGACGCCCCCGCAGCCGCGGGGGCGCCAGGCACAGGGGCTGAAGCCCGACGAGGCCGAGGTCCGACGGAGGGGGGAAGGGGGGGAAGGAGGAATGAGGGAGGGAGGGAGGGGAGGGGGGAAGGGGGGAATGGGGGGGAAGGGGAGTGAGGGAGGGAGGGGGGAAGGGGCGCAAGGAGGAGTGAGTGAGGGGAGGGGAGGAGGAGCATCGAGGCCTCTTATATGGGGCCCGAGTAGATGGGATCGACGGATCGCGCCGCATCGCCGATGCATCGTCGAAACATCGGCGACGTTTGCGATGCATCGTCGATGCATCGGCGGTGTGGTGCTATTCCCCGATGAGGCTTGCCGAACGGCTTCTCACTTGGTGAAGAATTGGTGTCTCGGGATCCAACTTTGCCCGTTCCCCGGACCTTCCTCGGGTTCCCCAGGTTCCTCGGGTTCCTCGGATTCTTCGGTTTCCGTGGGTTCTTCGGGTTCCCCCGGTTCTTCGGGTTCCTCGGGTTTCGCGGGTTCCCCACGCAATGCCAAGCGATGCCAAGCAATGCCAAGCGATGCGCCCAGCGATGCGCCTATGCAATACGCTTTCCCCTACTTGGTGTCGCGCCCGGGTCATTTTGAAGGAAAACTGATGGAGTGGAGGAGGGAGGCGAAGGAGGAGGAGGAAGAGGAGGAGGAGGAGGAGGAGGAGGAGACGGAGGAGGAGGAGGAGGAGGAGGAGGAGGAGGAGGAGGAGGAGGAAGGAGGAAAGAGGAGGCCCGCTCCCGCGGCACCTGCGTCCGACTGCATCCTCTGATGGGCCATGGCCGCCCCCAGAGGCTTCCGTGGCCCACTGGGGGCGCGGGCTGTCCACGCTTCCAGGACAAGACGACGGGCGCTTTGTCTTCGCGATTCGGTCCTCCGGGGGCCACCGTTGGGCCCTGGCCCGGGGCCATCGTATGAACGAGCATGGTTAGCCAAACAGAAGCGTCCCAGGTCAAACGGAGAAGTCAGAGTCCGCTGGATACCGCGTCGCGCTTTCTGGCCGCATGTTGTAGCTTGGGTAGGGGGTACGTTTGGCCGCTCCGGAGCCTCCCGGGGCCCTCGATGCGTCCGACCAAGCCCTGGGGACGAGGTGGTGGACGCCATACAAAGCCTGTACGGGGACCAGCTGAAGCCATTCGGGAGAATCCTTCGCAAGCGCATCGCCGAGCACTTCGTCGAGAGGGAGGCCGCCAGGGCCGCGGGCGGCGCGGCCGCTGCCGGGGCCACGCCGCCCTTCCGCGGCTACGAGCAGTTGCCGGACGTGGACGTCAGGCACCTCAAGGCCGTCTGCGACGCGTGCGGGCAGGTCGACGTCGCGCCAGAAGAGGGCGGCGACTGGTCCGCGGTCCTCACGGCACGGGAGCAGTGCTTCGTCGACGTGTACAGCCCCGAGGACGTGTACTCATCCCGAAGAACAAAAGCTGCAGAAACATACACCCACGGAGGTGCGCGCAGATTTCTTGGATCTGCGTTGGGCCCCCACTGGCGACTCCTCCGGCGCTGCCCCTGGCGCGCTCTGCGCGCCAGGGAGGGGGTCCAGGGTCGATCCAAGAAATCCGTGCGGACCTCAGAAATTGTATGTTGGTGCCGTTTTTTTGTTCCTCTATCATCGTCCATGTGGTCCAGCGCAGCGGCGTACTTCGGGTCCCTCGAGGGGGAGGAGTCGCTGCTCCCGGGCGGGAGGTACTCGTGCGCCCAGGCGCTCGCCGCTCGGGGGCTGTCCTTCCTGGCGCAGTACTCCCTCGGGCAGGTCTGCCACATCGTACAGCTCGCCATCTCCACGAAGAAGATCCTGGGGTACTCGAATGGCGCCGTGGTGCCCTACAGCCGCTCCCAGTCCATGGTCAAGGAGCAGGCCGCCGAGGGCAACCAGCCGTGCGCAAGCTCCGGGGCAGACCCGCCCGGCGGCCAGGCCGCCCAGAGGCTGGGCCTGGCGACCTGGGACGTCGCGCGCAGCTGCCTGCGCGAGATCCTGCAGGGCGTCGCGGAGCCTGGCGCGGGCCCAGCCTCGCTGCCCCTGTCGAACGTGAAGCGGCTCTTCCGCTCGAAGTACCAGATCGAGCTCAGCGAGACGACGCTGGGGCACTCGAGGCTGTCGGAGCTGCTGCAGGACGAGCGTTTCGCCGACGTGTGCACGGTGGAGCTGCACGGCCACGGCTACATGGTCGTGCAGGCCGACGCCAGCGCAGCCGCCGACCGAGAGCCCGGCGAGGCGCCCGGCGAGGCTCCAGGGCGGGAGCTCCTCGCGCAGCAGGGCGAGCCGAGCACGGGGCCGCGGCGGCTCTTCTGCCCGGACGAGCCTCTCGATTTCGACGAGGACGCCGTGCTCCGAGGGGGAGCTGCGCTGCAGCCCGTGCACGTGCCCGCCACGCCCCTGCAGTCCCCCGGCGACCCCACGCCGTCGACGGTCAGCAGGTGGGCGCCCGTTCACGTGCCCGTCACCCCGCTGCAGTCGCCCGGCGACCCGACACCCTCCACCGCGAGCAGGTGGCGATCCAGCGGGTACTCGCACGCGTCTATAGTTATAGTGCGCACCAGCGTCGATTAGCGTGTGGTCAGCGATGAGACAGCGCCGATTTTCGCGTCGAGTAGCGCCGATCTAGCGTCGTTATGACTGTTGATCCGCGTCGGCTCGCCAGAGATGGTGTGGGGTGCGTATGAGGTTGAAGGGAGGAAACAAACACCCCGAGCCCGATAATTGGCGTTTACTACGGCCCTGGGCGTTTACTAAACAGCCCTGCGCTGTTCGATTCCATCCTTGGGTGCGCTGGCCAAGCGGCTTCGCGTGTCGGGTGCTTTCTGTGAGGGTGGAGCTTCTTCCCTCGATGGAGTGCCCCTATGATTTGCCACAGAAGGTACTCGCACCCCTCCTTCAGCCTCGACCACCAGGCCGCCGGCTACGCCAGCGCGGGCCTCGCTCGCGCGGCCGTGCCGCCGCCCTCTGCGGCGTACCTGCACCTGCCGGCCCCCCCGGGCGCCGGCCGACAGAGGGCCCACTCGCTGCCACGGGCCCCAGGCGCCGACGGCGCCGCCCTCGAGGCGGCGGGCCCGGAGCTCTCCGCGGAGCAGGCTCGGGCGGGTGGCACTGGGGGGCGACCTCTTATAATCGGGGGTGAGAGATGCCGTCAAGGGGCCCTGCAGGCCCCTTTGGGAGCCAGCAGGGGCCCAACAGGGCCTTGCTCTTCACCCCCCCATGTAGGTCACCCCCCCGTGCCACCCGCCCGACAGGCGCTGTCCGCCGAGGCGGGGCTGGAGCCGCGGAGCCCGAAGCCCGACGACGCGCCGATGAAGATCCTCAGCAGCCTGTCGCTGGACGGGGAGGCTCGAGGAGCAACCGAACGGCACAACCATCAACTTTCGGAGCTCCGCGCGGACTTCTTGGGTCGGCGCCGGGTCCCCCGAGGCGGCGCCTCCGGCGCCGCCAGGGACGGGGGACCGTGAGCCTCCGGACCTGTATGGTTCGGTGGTTCTATGTTGCTCCTTCAGAGGCCAGCTGGGGCGAGGGCGCCGGCGCGGCTGCCCCGCCGCGGGTTCCGTTCTGCCCCAACGAGCCGCTGTCCCTGGAGGACGCGGGCGTGTTCGTGCCTGGGCTCAGCTCTCCTGGGCCCCTGGTCGCGCCGCCAGGCCTGTCGCCCGGGGAGCCAGGCAGGTCCAGGTGAGCGACGCCAGAAGTGTGTCCCGTTGCACCGGCGAGCTGCCCGCGTGAGGTCGCCCAGAAAAGCGAGTCACGCTGGCGGCCCGCGTAAGCCGCGGCGTGAGGTCGCTACGCCTTCTCGCGTAAGGCCCGTTCCTGTTAGTCGCTCAGGTGGCTGGCCCTCTCGCCCTCCTGGCCAGAGAAGGCGTCGAGCAGCGGCGTCGTGAAGAACACGTTCATACACCACCCGCCGCAGCTGCCCACGCCCGCGCCCGGGGCAGCGAGGCGGGCGCGCAGCCTGCCAAAGGAGGCGGGGCTCCACCGGCCGCCCGGTTGGGAGGCCTTCGACCAGCCGCCCGCGCCCGTGGGCTCCGAGCGATCTGGCGCGCTGGAGGGCGGCGGCGTGCTGCCCTCGCCCGGGCCGGCGCTCGTGCCGCCCAGCCCAGCGCTCACGGCCTCGCCGGGAGGCTACTGGCAGGGCCTGGGGCGGCTGCCGCGCACGCCCGTGGGCAGCCCCACGGGCCAGAGCGGCCAGCAGGTGCTCCTGCTCTCGGACCTGCTCTGAGCCGCGGCCCAGCCCGCAGGTGCGGCTGCCCTGGAGGCACAGCCCGGCGATGGGCACAGCCTGAGAGCCGCCGGGCCCACCAAAAGCGAAGCCGCCTCCCCGAGATGCAGGCGGTGCGAGATCTTGTCGCACCGGGCCCTGTCGCAGAATTTCGGGCCCTGGGCCATCACACACGAATCCGCCTCATAAAATAACCAGAAAGGTCGGGGTGTAGGGTCCAGTCGTGATGCTGCGCGATGTTGCAAAAGTGTTCGTGACGTCGGATCTCAGGGCTCCGCAGGCCCCCGACGGATTGCTTCCGCGAGCCCCAGAGGTCTCCGATGGATGGTGGACCGTCTGGGGCCCCGAAGAGGGCCCCGGGAGGCCGAACTGCGGAGGTTGTTAAAGGTGGCTCCGGCCCAAGGTGCCCCCGGCTTTTCGCTCCACTTGCCAGATTTTGGAGCCCCTAGGGCTGCTTGGGCTTCGTGAGGGGTGCTCTGGAGGCCGTCTGGGTTCCCCGAGACCCCTGGGGGCACTGTGGGCCATGGGCACTTGTAGCAGCACCCGAGAACTGGAGGACAGACGCCAGGATCGAGAGCATCAGTCCAGCCAGAGTCCAGGTCCTCGTCGTCCCCAGTGCGCTCACCACAGGATAGTCCGACGGCGGTAGCACGGCAGGGCTGCAGCCCAAGCCGCGGGAGCGCGATCTGCGGTGAGGCCCTCCGTGGAAGGGGGCGGGTGGACCCAGACCCCCTCGGGTTATGAAAAAGTCATGGCGGTAGGTTTTTCGTTATTTACGGCCTCTGTGAGGCCCATACCAGCCCTCGGGACCGTCAAAAACGACTCAGGATGAAAAACGGGTCCCAGGGAACGGGTCGAGACTTTTGGATGTCGAGGTCGAGACTTTTGGATGTCGGCGTTATGAACAAGTCATGACGCTGGGGGTCTGGGGAGGCTGTCGCCATAATTGCGTGCCCCCTTGGCCGTGAGCCGCGGCCGTCGCCGCAGCGCCTTTCGCAGTCGCGCTTCGTCCGCAAGCACCTCCGGTTCGTTGAGCAAATCAAGATGGCAGGCTTTTCCAGAGTCTCGGCCTTTGAGGGGCCAGTGTCGGGACCCCTGGGCCGTGACACAAGCGATGCATGAGAGGCCAGTCTCGGGGAAGAGGCCGTCGATGCCTTCCGAGGTCCACGATGTGAACATCACGACATCAGCCTGTCTTTAGGGCTGGTTTTAGTTGAGTGAGTTGAGTGTTTTTGTGTTTTGATGCTGATGACGATGGTAATGGTGGTGATCTGATGGTGATGGCGATGGTGCTGGTGATGATGGTGGTGATCATCACATCCACCATCACCATCATCACCATCACCATCATCACCATCACAATCGCCCTCACCATACCATCATCACCATCCCCATCATCATCACTATCCATACCATCACCATCGCCATCGCCATCATCATCATCACCATTGTGGTCCGTAGGACTTGGCTCAAGGCAATGTCGTTCCCTGCGGCTTCCCCGAGCCCTGAATCGATTGAGTTTCCCTATTGTGAATGATGGCGATGATGATGGTGATGGTGATGGGGGCGACTGCGAAGGTGATGATGCTGATGGTGATGGCGATGATGGGGACTATCGTAAATCATATTCTTCCGCCGCTCCTCCTCCTCCTCCTCCTCATTATCATCATCATTGGTTTTCGATGGTTTTGATGGTGATGATGGGGACTATCGTCAATCATATTCTTCCGCCGCTCCTCCTTCTCCTCATCACCATCATCGGTTTTCGATGGTGTTCATCTTCATCACCGTCATCATCGTCATCATCATCATCGTCGTCGTCGTCGTCGTCGTCGTTGTCATCGTCATCATCGGCGGCAAGCAAGTACTGCGGGCGACGACGACGACGACGACGACGACACCCTCCGTCCACGACGACGACAACGACGATCCCCTCCGTCCACGACGACGACGACGATGACGACGACGACGACGGCGGCGGCGGCGGCGACGGCGGCAAGCATGGATTTTCTTTAAGTTGTTGATGGAATTTGGCCTCTTGGAGGGGTCCTTGGAGGGCTCGGAGGGCACTTGAAACCATGGGCCGTCTTGAGGCCTCTTGGAGGCATGTCGGAGGCTATCTTGAGCTATCTTGAGGTATCTTGGGCCATCTTGGAGGCCATCTTGGGCTCTATGAGGCTCTCTTGGAGCCGTCTTGGGCCATCTTGGACGCTCTAACCCCTCGCCCCCCTCCCCCCCCTCCGGGCCCAGGGAGGGGGGGGAGGTAAACCTCCCCGAACAGAGGGAGGAAGGAGGAATTTGAGATCTAACATCCCACGTTAGATCTCCTCCTCCCCCTCCTGCTTCCCCCCCAGAGGCTTTCAAGACCCCTCTCCCCCGGAGGCTTTCAATACATTCGTGTGCTCGCCGAAGTTTGAAAACGACCCCCTCCGTCCACGGCGACGACGACGGCCCCCTTCCGTCCATGACGACGACGACGACGACGACGACGACGACGACGACGGCGGCGGCGGCGGCGACGTCGACGGCGTTGACGACGAAGCCCTCCGTCCACGACGACGACGACGACCCCCTCCGTCCATGACGACGACGACGACGACGACGACGACGACGACGACGACGACGACGACGACGACGACGACGACGGCGGCGGCGGCGGCGGCTGCGGCGACGGCGGCGGCGGCGACGGCGACGGCGTCGACGACGGCGAAGGCGTCGTCGTCGTCGTCGCCACGCCGCCGGGCGTCCCTCAGCAGGGCGGGCCGGGCGCTTCGCCTGAGCCCCCCCCCCCCCTGAGCTCCCTGGGAGCTCTAACATGCTATGTTAGAGCTCCCTGGGAACTCTAACATGCTATGTTAGAGCTCCCTTGGAGCTTTAACATAGCATGCTAGAGCTCAAAACGAAATCTACCATGTGAAGTTAGATCTCAAATCGAGCTTTCATAGAGCTCAACTCGAGATCTACCTTCTTACGTTGGATCTCAACTCCAGGTAGACCTCAAGTCGAGCTCTAACATGCCATGCTCGAGCCCCCTGGGAGCTCTAACATGCCATGTTAGAGCTCGAGCTGAGCTCGAACATGCTATGTTAGAGCTCCCTCTCTCTCCCTGGGAGCTCTAACACCATGTGTTAGATCACATGCTATGTTAGATTTCCTTCGGAGCTCTAACATAACATGTTAGAGCCCACATCGAGCTCTAACACAGCTATAAGCAGACAGAGCGAGAGACAGAGCGAGAGAGAGAGAGAGACACAGCGAGCGAGAGAGAGAGAGAGGGAGCTCCAAAGGTTCCGGTGGAGATCGCTCCAAAGGTTTCGGTGGGGATTGGAAGGTTGCGCTGTTTGCAACAACGGTGAATTGGGAGATCTCTGGTAGCGAATGGTGCGGGTGCTGCTGTTGGTGCTGTTGCTGCTGCTGGTACTGCTGGTGGTCGTGCTGCTGCTGGTGCTGCTGGTGGTGTTGTTGGTTCTCGTGCTGTTGTTGCTGCTGCTGGCACTGCTGCTGGTGCCGTTGTTTGTGTTGGTGGTGGTGCTGCTGCTGCTGCCAGTGCTGCTGCTGGTCTTGCTGGTTCTGGTGCCGCCCAGCCGTGGCGACGAGGAGGCCCCCCGAAGGCAAACCTCGAGGCTCGAGGTTTGAACCTCGATGTGTACCCCCTCCCCCGCCCACCTCCCTCCCTCTCCCGGCCGCCGCCGCCGCCGCCGCCGCCGCCGCCGTCGCCGCCGTCGTCGTCGTCGTCGTCGTCGTCGTCGTCGTCGTCGTCGTCTCTGATGTCGCTGTCCTCGCCGCGAGGAGGAGGAGGAAGGAGGAGGAGAAAGTGGACAAGGAGCAGGAGGAGGTGAGGGAGGGGGAGGAGAGAGGAGGGAGGAGGAGGAGTAGGCTGACAAGGAGGAGGAGGATAATGAGGAGGAGGAGAAGGATGAGGGGGAACAAGAAACATGGATAACATAAGAGCCTCCTCGGATGTCTCTTGGAAGTTTTTAGAGGCATCTTCGGGCGTCGAGCATCCTATGTTCGAACTCGATTTGAGTTCTAACATCACTTGTTTGAACTCGATGCGAGTTCGAACGCCCTACGTTGGAAGCATGTTAGAGCTCCCTGGGAGCCTCCCATGGGCGCTTAACAGGACACGTTAGAGCTCCCAGGGAGCTCTAACATCCTATGTTAGATCTCCCAGTGAGCTCCAACAGAGCATGGTAGATCTCCCAGGGAGCTCTAACATGTCTCGTTAGAGATCCCTGCCAGGGAGCTCTAACATGGAGCTCTAACATGGCCTGTTAGAGCTCCCAGGGAGCTCTAACACCGCATGTTAGAGCTCCATTTGAGCTCTAATAGCTTTCGTTTTGGGGCTCTAACATGCCATGTTGGAGCCCCCTGGGAGCTCTGTTTGAGCTGTTATCAGAGCTCCGCGGGAGCTCTAACATAGCATGTTAGAGCTCCCACGGAGCTCGAACCCAGCAAGTCAGAGCTCGATTTGAGCTCTGACTGCGCCGGTGCCCCGAGGGGCCCTGGCGGCGAGACCCTTCCAACATCGATTTTGAATCCGTCAAGGGCCCCTGGGGGGGGGGGGGCTTAACAGGTTCCAGATCGATTTTGAGCCGGT
>CAUYUJ010005758.1:202500-222500 GCA_963575745.1 Prorocentrum cordatum | reverse complement strand
GTTCCCTCGGCGACGAGAGGAATGTGGTCGGTAACGTAGGGGTTGTCGCTGACGACCGTGATTGCCCGCTTGAACATGCGCGACACCACCGTTAACGTCACCTGGTCGCCCCGCTCCTTGCCCCGGAGCCCGTGGAGGTAACGGCCCCACCTGTCAGCGGCCTGCTCGCGCGGGCCGTCGATGAACGCGATGAATTAATTCACCGCGGCGGGTGGACAAATACTGGGCGATGCACTCGCGGAGTTCCCCGTTGGCATGCTCAGGGAACCCGAGAGCAACGCATAAAGCCCGGAATTGGCAATGTCCGTCCGCTTCGATAGGCACGCGGCGCAAACCCATCAAAGCCAAGCGCGTTGCAACAACTGCCTCCTTCTCGGCCCTTTCGACCTGTAGCGCCAAGTCGCCCTGCAAAGACATCTCCTTCGCCCTCGCGGTATCCAGCTCACATGCAGCGTCTGCGTGGAGGCGTGCGCACAAGGTTCGGCTGATCACGGCGTCCACGGGGAAATCCATGGAATGCCCAATGTCACCAAAAGGCGCTTCGGAGGCCCCGAGAGGCTCTTCGGAGAGCCCAAGAGGCTCTTCGGAAAGCCCAAGAAACTCTTAGGCGGCTGCAAGAAGCTCTACGGCGGCTCCAAGAGGCTCTTCGGAGAGCGCCAGAGGCTCTTCCGAGAGGCTCTTCGATGAAGGGGGGGGGCTTTTGGACCCCCCCTTCACCGTACTCGATAAGTAATGCACTCCGGAGGACCCTTGGCCATGCTAACACCCACCGGGCCGCAGTAACAACCAACGGCCCGCAGTAACACCTCATCTCCCGCCAGGGGGGCAGCTTGCCCAGCCAAAAGGGGGGAGGCTTAACAAGTCGAAGATCGATCTTGAACCTGTTAAGATAGGGGGTCTTAACAGGTTCAACATCGATTTTGAAGCTGTCAAGGCCCCCGTCCTGGCGGAGTGTGGGCTGGGGGCCTTAACAGGCTCAAAATCGATTTTGAACCTGTAAAGCCCACCCCCAGGGGATCTTAGCGCCCCGAACATCGCTTTTGATATTCTTCGCACCCAGGCCCTCTCGGGGCACCGCTGATGTCAGAGCTCCCTGTAGCTCTGACGTGCTATCTTAGAGCTGCCTGGGAGCTCTAACATCGCATGTTCGAGCTCTCTGGGAGCTCTGACATCGCATGTTAGAGCTCCATGGGAGCTCTAACGTGTCACGTGTCATGTTAGAGCGCCAAGGGAGCTCTGACAGACATGCGAAGTTAGTGCTCCCATGGAGCTCTAACATGCGACGTTAGAGCTCCCAGGCAGCCCTAACATGCGTTGTTAGAGCTGCCTGGGATCTCTAGTATGAGTTGCTAGAGCTCTCTAGTATGAATTGCCAGAGGGGGCAGGAGGGGGGAGGAGGGAGGAGCAGGAGGATGTGTTGCCCATTCTGGACGGAGAGCTGACGTCCCCGCCCGTTGCCGCCCGTTGCTGCGCCCTGGGAGCTCTAACATAGCATGTTAGATTTCCCTGGGAGCTCTAACATGACATGTTAGAGTTCCCAGGGTTAGAGCTCCCTGGGAGCCCTAGGCACGCGTAGTGGGCTAAAGCCCACTTCGCTCCCAGGAGCTCTAACATCCTATGTTAGAGCTCCCAGTGCGGTCTCCCAGATGCCACCAGGAGTTCTAACATGTTACGTTAGAGCTCCCATGGAGTTCTAACATGCTATGTTAGACCTCCCACGGATTTCTAACATGGCATGCTAGAGCTCAAGTCGAAATCTAACATCGCATGTTAGATCCCACATCGAGAACTAACATACCATGTTCGATCTCAAACCGCCGCGGCCGCCGCCGTCGTCGTCGTCGTCATCGTCGTCGTCGCCGCCGTCGTCGTCGTCGCCGTCGTCGTCACCGCCGCACGGGCGACGCACGGGCGGGAGCCGAACTTTGAAAACGACCCCCTCCGTTCACGGTAACGACGACGACGACGACGACGACGACCCCCTCCGTCCACGACGACGGCGACGATGACGACGACGACGGCGGCGGAGGCGGGAGGCGGCGGCGGCGACGGCGACGGCGCCGACGACGACGACGCTGTGGGACGGTCAGAGTTTCAGGGTCACAAGGGGTGGGGGGTCTCAGGCGAAACGCCCGGCCCGCCCTGCTGAGGGACGCCTGGCGGCGTGGCGACGACGACGACGACGACGACGACGACGACGACGACGACGACGACGACGA
The DNA here is from genome assembly GCA_963575745.1 of Prorocentrum cordatum. Taxonomy (NCBI): domain Eukaryota; class Dinophyceae; order Prorocentrales; family Prorocentraceae; genus Prorocentrum; species Prorocentrum cordatum. The sequence continues at coordinate 220,281 of CAUYUJ010005758.1, read as the reverse complement.
GGGGGGAGGGGAAAGGGAGGCAGGAGGAAGAGGCGGAATATCAGGAGGAGGAGGAGGAGGTGGAGGAGGAGGAGGAGGAGGCGAAGGCAGACGAGAAGGATGAGGAGGCCAGGGAGAAAGAGTAGGAGGAGAAGGAGGAGGAGGAGGAGGAGGAGGAATTCCGTCTTTCGGCCTCGTCGCCGTCGTCGTCGTCGTCACCATCTTCATCAACATCACCATGCGGCACCGTGCCGTGGCAGCCCTCGGTACCGCGCTGTTGCATCTCTCGAATCGAGTTCGAATCAGGGCGCTTCGAAGTCGAATCGAATCCCACCAGCCCTCTGGGCGTAGGTGGTTTAGAGCGTTTCCTCTTCCAACCCCCTTCTTCCCCTTCGGGGAGGGGTTTACCCCTCCCCAGACCCCCTCCCCTGGACCTGGACGGGGCGCCCCGCGGGTAGTTAGAGCGTCCAAGATGGCCCAATATGGTTCCAAGAGCGCCTCGGAGAGCCCAAGATGACCTCCGAGATGCCTCAAGATAGCCTAAGATGCCTCAAGATGGTTCCGAAGATTCTCCAAGAGGCCCCAAAAACGTTCCAAGACGGCTCCAAGAGGCCTCCGAGACCTCCAAGGAGGCCCCCAAGAGGCCAAAATCTTTCAACAATCTAACGAAAATACTTGGTTTGTGCCTTCTCGCTTGTTCGCTTCCGATGGCCATCCGAGGCTTCAAGATGGCTCCAAGATGCCCCAAGAGGGCCCCAAGAGGGGTCCAGGAGGCTATTTTGGGGCTCCCGAGGGGCAGGGCGATTTGAGGGATCCCCCTTCTTTGATCGATCTCCTCCAAGAGGCCCCTTGGGAGCTTCAAGAGGATCCCCGAAGCACCCAAGATGCCCCCAGACGCTCCAAGAAGCTTCTAAAGAACTTCCAAGGGACATCCGAGGAGGCTCTGATGGTAATCATACTTCTTGTTCCTCCTCCTCCTTCTCCTCCTCCTTCTCCTCCTTCTCCTCTTCCTTGTCAGCCTACTCCTCCTCCTCCCTCCTCTCGCCTCCCCCTCCCTCACCTCCTCCTGCTCCTTGTCCATTTCTCCTCCTCCTTCCTCCTGCTCATCCTCGTCGCGAGGGCAGCGACGGCGAAGACGACGACGACGACGGCGACGGCGAAGACGACGACGACGACGATTACGACGACGACGACGACGACGATGACGACGACGACGACGACGACGACCACGACGACGGCGGCGGCGGCGGCGGCGGCGGCAGCGGGGGAGAGGGAGGGAGGTGGGAGGGAGGTGTGAGGGGGAGGGTACTGCTGGTGGTGGTGGTGCTGCTGCTGCTGGTGCTGCTGGTGGTGTTGTTGATTCTCGTGCTGTTGGCGCTGCTGCTGGTGCCGTTGTTTCTGTTGGTGGTGGTGGTGTTGCTGCTGCCGGTGCCGACGGTGAGATCGATAGTGCGATCGATAGGGAGATAGACGGTGATACCGATAGAGTGAGATCGATGGTGGCATCGCTTGTGAGATGGGATCTCAATGTAAGATCTAACATGCTATGCCAGAGCTCCCTGGGAGCTCTAACATGCTATGTTAAAGCTCCCTGGGAGCTCTAACATGCTCCGTTAGAGCTCCAAGGGAGCTTTAACATAGCATGTTAGAGCTCACATCGAGCTCCCACATAGCATGTTCGAGCTCAGCTCGAGCTCTAACATGGCATGTCAGAGCTCCCGTCGAGCTCTAACATATCATGTTAGAGCTCGACTTGAGGTATACCAGGAGTTGAGATCAAACCTGCTATGTTAGATCTCGATTTGAGCTCTAACATCACATGTTAGATTCGTTTTGAGCTCTAACATCTTCTGTTCGAGCTCGATGGGAGCTCTAACATGCTATGTTAGAGCTGCCTGGGAGCTCTACCATGCCATGTTGGAGCTCCCATTGAGCTCTAACATGCTATGTTAAAGCTCCCAGGGAGCTCTAACATAGCATGTTAGAGCTCCCAAGGTGGCTCTAACATGGCATGTCACAGCTGCCAGGGAGCACTGAAAGAGGATGTTAGAGCTCGATTTGAGATCCAGCATAGCATGTTAGAGCTCGATTTGAGCTCTAACTTGCTATGTTACTTTGGGATGTTAGCTGATTATATGTTCGATGTCGATGCTAGCTCTAACATATGAGATTCGAGGCCTAGCATGCAATGGTAGATCTAGACTTGAACTCTTGTTAGAGCTCGTTGCGAGCTCTAACATCACATGCTAGATTTCGGTTTGAGCTTTCACGTAGCATGTTAGAGCTCCCGGGGAGTTCCAAAATGCCATTTCCGGGTTCCCAGGGAGCTCCAACATGGCGTGTTAGAGCTCGATTTGAGCTCTAACATGCTACGTTAGAGCTCCCGGGGAGCTCTAACATACATGTTAGAAGTCGATTCGAACTCTGGCCCCGCCGGTGCCCCGAGGGGGCCTGGTGGCGAGACGCCCTCAACATCGACTTTCGGCGTGCAAAGGGCCCGTGGGGGGGGGGCTTAACAGCGCCGTCGTCGTCGTCGTCGTCGTCGTCGTCGTCGTCGTCGTCGTCGTCGTCGTCGTCGTCGTCGTCTCTGTCGTCGCTGTCCTCGCTGTCCTCGCGGCGAGGAGGAGGAGGAGGAAGGAGGAGGAGAAAATGGACAAGGAGCAGGAGGAGGTGAGGGAGGGGGAGGAGAGAGGAGGGAGGAGGAGGAGTAGGCTGACAAGGAGGAGGCCCTTGCCATCTGCCTTCCCCGTCCTCCCCCGTCTGCCTCTGCCTTCCCCCGTCTTCTCCCGTCCATCATCACCATCATCATCGTGATCATCATGATCATCATCATCACCACATGATGATGACGATGACGAGGGGATGATGATGGATATGACGATGACGATGATGATGACGGTGATGAGGACATGGTGATGATGATGGCGATGACGAGGACGATGATGAGGATCATGACGACGATGATGCCGATGATGATGATGATGATGATGATGATGACGCAAAATCCGAGGGAGTCAGTTGAGCGCGAAAACCCCGCCCTAAAGACAGCCAGACATCGGGGGTCTGGATATGCATCCCTTCGACCGTGAGCCGCGGCCGTCACTGCGGCGCCTTTCGCGGCCCCGCCTCATCGAGACCCGTGGCAGGGTCCGTGCCGGCACGTCGTGGGGAGGGGAGCTCTATCGAAGACGCCTAAGGTGAACTACTACTGCCTTTGCCTTTCCGAAGCGTGCCCAAAGGGTTGGGCCAAAGTCTTGTTGACCAGTGGACTATGTGTTCCCCGAGCTGTTGTGAAATCCGTTGGAGGAGAAGTGCACAAAGGAGGAGCAGGAGGAGCAGGAGGAGGATGAGGAGGAGGAGAAGGAGGAAGAGAGGGGGGAGAAAGAGGAGAAGGACGAGGAGGACGAGGCCTCTTCGGAGCCTCTTTGTACGCTTGAGGGCCGCCTTGGAGGTCTCTGCTCTTGGGGCTGTCTTGGGGTCTGCTTGGGCTGTATTGGGGCCATCGTGGCCCGTCTTGGGGCCTTCTTTGGGGCTGCTGGGGCCTTCTTAGGGCCAACTTGAATGCTTTACGGGCCGCCTTCGGCTGTCGGAAGCCCAAAGGGCGAGAACGCGAAAACTATTGAAAAAGGTATGGGCAATCAATGATTTTGGATGCCTGGAAGTCCTCCTGGAGCCTTGGGGCGTTTTGGGAGCCTCTTGGGCCGTCTGGAGGGCAACTTGGGCAGTCTTGGAGTCATCTTGGGTCGTCTTGGTGGCATCTTGGGCCGTCTTGGGACCATCTTGGCAGTCTGAGAGGCGTCTCGGGCTGTCTCGGAGGCCATCTTGGGCCAACTTGGCCGTCCTGGAGGTCCTCTCGAGCCATCTTGGACGGGAATGGCGACGGGAGCCGTTCTTATGAACGGTTCCGCGTGGCCGGCTGAGTCGGCCGAGACCCCACTGGAAAACTGTTGGGAGTGTCCAAGCGGTATCATTTACACGCCACCAGCCCCTCTTGCAGGCAACAGGGGGCGGCAGATCGAAGACGCCTACGGCGAACCGCCGCCGCCCCCTGTCTTTTGGAAGCGCCGATGCGGCCAACCAAATGCAGGGCCAACGTCTGGCCAAGCTATTGAATTATGTGTTCCCCCAGCCGTTGTGGACCCCCTTGGCGGCGCCTTGGCGGAACACCTGGGAGAACAACAAGAACACATAACAAAACAACGGGGGCTTCTTGAGGCCGTCTTGTAGCTTGCTGGGGGCGTCCTTGGGGCCTCTTTGGGGGCTCGGAAGGGGCCTCTGGGGGCTTCAGCAGCCCTCGTCGGAACATCTTGGCCTTCGGAGGCCGTCTTGGGGGCCTGTCTGGACAATCGTGCTTTTTTCGGACGCTTTAGGGCCGTCTTGGAGCTCCGTGGGGCTGTCTTGAGGGCATTGGGCCTTCCGGGCCGTCTCGGGCCTCGTGGGCCCCTGCTCTGCCTTCTCCTCGTCCCCTGCCACTTCTCCCCCATCCGCCTCCCACGCCCCGATTGCAAGTGCGCGCATGCAGATTTTCCTTGGCGCCGTCGCCGCCTCGGCCGGCATGGGCGCGCTTTCCGATTGCCAGATCGCGCGGCCGTTGGGATTCCGACGGCCGCCTCGGGCTACTACGTAGCATGGAGCGGGGGTCCTATACGGAGGAGGCTCCCGCTCGAAACTTCTTCGCCGTTCACTCACGGAAGAGGCCCCCGCTCGAGACATCCTCACGATTTGCACCTTGGGGCGCTCAAGTGTTCTGCGTGCTACCGAATGCCGATGGCCGCCCGGGATTGCTGAGGCGAAGCGGGGGCTCCGTTGGGAGGGGGCTCCCGCCCGAGACTTCCTCGCCACTCGCTCACAGGCGAGGACCCACACGAGACATCCGCACAATCTGCCCCCTTGCGGCGCAACATTGCTATGCCGGCTGAAGCACGCCGACGACCGCCTCGGAGCACGAACGTTCAACAGGGGCCCTATACGGAGGGGGGTTCCGCTTGAGACTTCCTCGCCGTTCACTTTCAGACAAGGCCCCCGCTCGAGACATCCGAACGGTTTGCTCCCTAGGGGCTCTCAAGTGCGATGAGTGCTACATTATGCAGCTGAGCACCTCGGATTACTATCAGGAGTCGCTGGCGCCATAGAGAGACGGCTCAACTCATTCACGGACGGGGCCCATAAGGAGAAGGCCCCCGTTCGAGATTTCCTCGCCATTCACTCACAGACGAAGCCCCCGCTCGGGACATTCTCACGATTCGCCTCCGAGGGGTGTCCCCCTTCTTCGGCTCATGTTCCCCCTCTTCCTCGTCGTCCTTCCCCTCCCCTCCTTCCCCTCTTCTTCTGCTGCTGCTGCTCCCCCTTCTCATCTTCCTCCTCCTCTTCCTCCTCCCCATCCTGCCCGTGTCGTCTTCCCCGTCGCCCTCCTCATGTGGAGGAATGAGGAGAAATATCAGGAATATGCTTGTGAACATTCGGGGGGCGCGTGTCCACACGTATCCCTTGTGAGCGTTCGGAGAGCTCGCCTTTATATTTAATATGATCGCGATGGTGCTGAAAGATCTTGCGCAACTCTTCCCTTTCGCGCGCTTCCCCTTCATGTCAGGAAAGGTTCTCAAGAATGGGCGGTTTGCCTGAGACATCCTCGCCATATCGCGAGTTTGGGGGGTCGTAGCTTAAGACGTCTGATGCTAAACATGATTGTTTCGCCCGAGACATCCTCGGAAACATGGGGCTGTCGAAATCGATGATCTAATCTTCGGGTATTGACAAATGACCGCTTCGCCTAGGAAGTCCTAGAACAAATGGGATGCGCCAAGAGATCTTGTCAGGCATCCGTTTGGAGCGCTCTCGGATGACATCCAAGATGGCCCGAGACATGAAATGATTGAAAACCCATGGGTGTTCAACACTGTCGTTCAACAGTCAGCGTTTCGCTCGAGACCTCCCCGTAAGAATGCCTTCGAACGAGTCCCCGAAACCATCAGATCATAATGGACGTGCCGATGCAGGTTAGGGTGTGTAGGGTTAGGGTCTGTAGGGTTAGGCTCAGGCCTAGGCTTCGAAGGGATGGAAGTGACTATTGTGCGTTTCAACATACTGGGGCTTCGCCTGAACATGCGCGGATCGTGAACTCCACCAGATATCCCCGTAGACGTTCCAGGAAAGCGCCTGCGCTACAGCCACAGCAGGTGGATCTCTCCTCGCGCGAGTTCAGCCCTCCCCGATTGACCGCGAGGGGTGCCAGGTGGAGCTCGCTGTCCATGTCAGTTCGCACGCGTCGATGAACTCAAGCGGGGAGTGAACTCCATGGCCCTGACCCCCGCGGGGATCCGCCCTTCCATCGCCCGCAGCAAGTGGAGTTCACTCCCCGCGAGAATTCAGCCTTCCCCGATTGTCATGAAGGCGCCCGCAACAAAGAAGTCACCCGAGGCGTTTGGTGACTGTTTTGGTGGGCTCGTTTTTTCCGAACCCGTTTGGGGGAGGAGGACGACGACGACGAAGAGCACCTGGGCTCCAGGATCCCCTTCCCTGAGCATCATGGCCAGGATACAGAGTGCCTCTCATCTGCACGAATTTGCACGGGTAGTGAACTGTATTTGATATCCCCCGTGGACGCTCGGGAGGAGCGCCTATGCTACAGTCGATCTCGATGTTGGCGCATGTTCTGCCAAGCACTTCGGTTTCACGCGCTTTCCGTTCATGTCAGAAACAGGTTTCTGACAAATGGCCGTTTCGCCTGAGACATCCTCTTAAATTCTAGACGCAGGTCTGCGGGCCTTCCAGTCGTCGTGGCCACCCTGGACGCGCTCGAGGTTCGCCTGTTGGCCTCTCCCTATGTCGGGGATTCTCCAGGGCTCCTGGGCCCGCGGCTCGCCTTGAGTCTGCCGCCTCTTTCCGCCCGGGGTAGACGGACACCCGGTCCTCCCCCGCGTTGCCTTCCCCAGGGCCTGCTCATGTCCCCTGGCGTTGGCTCTCGCCGACTCTCCCGCCAGTGTTTGGCTTCCTCTCAGCGGCTTCTCGCACCATCCGGTGATTGGCGATCCGGAGTTTCCGTCGAGCGGTTGCACGTCATGTTGTTCGTCTGGGCCGAGGACTTCAAGTACTTCGTGGTGCTGCACGTCGCCCTGCTGTTCGCCGGGTGCTGGCGTTCTTCTGAGCGGCAGTGAGGTTCGCCCGGTGCTTGTCTATTCCGCCGTCTTTGCTCTCGTTGTCTTCGTGGCCTCTCCCTTGCGCGTTGTAGGCCGAATCTTGCGCGCTATGACTTTGACGGCGTGCGGCACCTCCGTATCGCTTGCGATCAAAAAGTATCCCCGCCAGCTTTTCGTCCTGGTCATCGCGCGGGTCTGCCATTTCTTACGTCCTGTTGGACGCTGGGCCCGCGTCTGAGCCAGGCGTCGCTCCGCATTTTTGTTCTTGTTGTTTCGGCGCGGCCCGCCCTAGATTTGCCGGGCTTTCGACGCGCTTCGCGAGCCCACGAACCAAAAACGTAACCACACCAGCCCATGTCGGAACGACGTCCAAGCGAGTTGAGGTGATCAGGGAAGCGCGGGAGCAAAGAGGGGGATAGATGTGGTGGGTGGCAATTGGTGCCTGGAATAGTAGGTGGTGGCACGAATGCCTTGAGATGGAGGTACGGGTCACCCCCCCCTACGGCCGTCTTCGTTGGCCGAGGGACCGTAGGGGGGTCCTCGGCCCCCTCCGGTGCCTATTGACGGCAAAATGGAAGGTTGACTGGTGGGAGCGGGAACCCTCGCAACCCCATTGATGGAAGTTGCGAGGGGTGTGAGGCCTAATGACAGTCCTCACCGACGAGGCCTAATGACGGTCCTCGCCGAGGGGAGGGGCGAGAGGGAGGGGGGCCACTCCGGGTGTCGATGCCGCCCGCGATGCCTCTCACTCCTGAGGCGGGATTCCTGCGCATGGGGGCCCACAAACCAGCATACACAGCTTCGACTCCGAGACTGTGTATACGCCACACCCCCCGGAACCTCCCGGACTACTTTTTCACCACATCGACGGGTGGGCCGGACAAGGGTGGGGTGATAGGGGGTCGGGGTCGCGAAGTCGCATCCCCACCAAAATAAAGTTCCATGCCTCCCCTGGGGAATGGAACAAGGTGGGAAGTGCCATTTCGGACCAGGACCCCCCGGAGCCGGCCAAAACGAGGGGGAGGGGACGAAATCTCCATAGTCGTTTGGGGAAACAGCCCCAATCCGCACACCAGACCAGAAGCCGGAGACCAGGGTCCACGGGGACCCAGGAAAAGGAGGGTCGATCGCCCCCGCCGCCAGGAATTGGATGCCACTCCAGGTCCGCGAAGGCGCCCCAGACGACGAAGCGACCGAGGCGTCGAGCTCGACCCCAGGCGAGTAATCCCCCACGTGCGCCGGCAGCACGGCGCGCGGCGCAGGCGAGGGGCTTGCGGGATCCTCGACTGGGGCAGCCCTAAAAGGAGAGAAAATCAACCCGGCACCGTACCCCGCGATCCAGACATGCTGGTGCGGGGACGGGCAAAACAGAGGCAGAGGAGGAGAGAACGGGCAGGGAGGACAGGAGGAGGAGGAGGAGAAGAGACAAGGCAAGAAAAGCGGGGGGGGGAAGGGGGCGGGCAAGGGGCCAGAGCGGGGACGGGGAAGAGAGGGGCGGGGGGACAGAGTCTGAAGTCAAACGTAGATTTGTGGCCCCAAGGGATCCTTGAGGTAGGTCTTCTCGATGGTTGGCGGGGAGTGGGCACGACCGCACGAGTGCCACTACAGCACGGGTCGAACCATCACCCTAGGTGGGCGGGGAGAGGGACACGACCGCATGAGTGCCACTACAGCACGGGTCGAACCGTCACCCTTGGTGCACTGCTGGGGTGGCCCAAGTGCCAAAATGTAAAGGCCCAAAGGAGGATAGATGTGGTGGGTGGCAATTGGTGCCTGGAATGGTAGGTGGTGGCACGAATGCCTTGAGATGGAGGTACGGGTCACCCCCCCCTACGGCCGTCTTCGTTGGCCGAGGGACCGTAGGTGGGTCCTCGGCCCCCTCCGGTGCCTATTGACTGCAAAATGGAATGTTGACTGGTGGGAGCGGGAACCCTCGCAACCCCATTGATGGAAGCTGCGAGTGGTGTGAGGCCTAATGACGGTCCTCACCGACGAGGCCTAATGACGGTCCTCGCCGAGGGGAGGGGCGAGAGGGAGGGGGGCCACTCCGGGTGTCGATGCCGCCCGCGATGCCTCTCACTCCTGAGGCGGGATTCCTGCGCATGGGGGCCCACAAACCAGCATACACAGCTTCGACTCCGAGACTGTGTATACGCCACACCCCCTAGAACCTCCAGGACTACTTCTTCACTACATCGACGGGTGGGCCGGACAAGGGTGGGGTGATAGGGGTGCGGGGTCGCGAAGTCGCATCCCCACCAAGATAAAGTCCCATGCCTCTCCTGGGGAATGGAACAAGGTGGGAAGTGCCATTTCGGACCAGGACCCCCCGGAGCCGGCCAAAACGAGGGGGAGGGGACAAAATCTCCATAGTCGTTTGGGGAAACAGCCCCAATCCGCACACCAGACCAGAAGCCAGAGACCAGGGTCCACGAGGACCCAGGAAAAGGAGGGTCGATCGCCCCCGCCGCCGAACTGTGCGAAGGAGGGAGGAGGAGGAAAAGGGGGAGGTTGGATGAATGGATGACGGAATGGGGAGAAGGAGGAGGAGGAGGAGGAGGAGGAGGAGGAGGAGGAGGAGGAGGAGGAGGGGGAGGAGGAGGAGGACGAGGACGAGGAGGAGGAGGAGGAGGAGGAGGAGGAAGAGAAGGAGTAGGAGTATGAAGGAGGAGCAGGAGGAGGAGGGCAATCAAAAGGGCCAGAGGTCTCTTGGATGCCTCTCGGAGCCTCTTGGGGTATCTCTTGGGCGCTTCTTGGTGGCCTCTTGGGACGTCTTGGGGGTCTCTTGGCGGCCCTGGGGGACTCTTGGGCGTCGCTTGGGGTCCTCTTGGGAGCCCCGTGGGGGTTTCTTGGGGGCCTCGTGGGGTATTTTGGGGCCATCTTGGGACCTCTTGGGGCCTCGTGGGCGCCTCTTGGGGCGATTTTGGAGGAGATCGATCAAAGAAAAGGGGAGCTGATTTTAGCGTCGCCCCCCCAAGAGGCCAGAACGGAACCATAACAATAGTAAAACCAATGATTTAGGTTGCCTCGCCGAGGCCTTTTCGGACGCCCTGACCGTTCGCGAACCCCTCCGTCCATGTCCAGGGGAAGCGGTAGGGGGAGGGGTCAAGGGTCTCCCTCCCTGCCCGCAAGCTGTCTCGCTCACTCACTCCCGCCCTCCCAACACATACGTAGCACCCGAGCCTGGCCCGAACCTCAGCATATGCAGCAGTCGTCCTTGGATGGCCAGCTACTGGGGGCGAGTCCGCCGCCGCCGCCGCCTCCGCCGCCGCAGCCGCCGCCCGCCGCCGCCGCCGCGCCGCCGCCGCCGCCGCCGCTGTCCGCCGCCGCTGCCGCCACCGCGCCGCCCGCCGCCGCCGCCGCCGCCGCCGCCGCCGCCCGCCGCCCCCGCTGCCAAATCGCCGTTGCTGCAGCCGCCGCCGCAGCCGCTGCCGCCACCTCTGCCGCCGCCGGCGCCACCACCGCCGCCGCCGGCGCCGCCGCCGCCGCCGCCGCCACCGCCGCCGCCGCAGCCGCTGCCCCCGCCGCAGCCGCCGCAGCCGCCGACGCCGCCAAGTGTGGTCTGTATCGTTTTTTTGACAGGGGTGGTAGGGGGAAGCCGCATCGGGTTCGCTGCGCATTTTCCGAATTTGGAGACAGAGTTTGTTTTGTATTGTTTTTTACAAGGGATGGTGGGGGCAGAGTGTGTTTTGTATTGATTGTTTCAAGGGGTGATGGGGGGGGGCCGCATTGACTTGGGTTGGCTCCCAGTCGCCTGGGGGAGGGGGTGTATAGTAATAGGGAACAGTGATCAAGATTCCCTCCCCGCCCTTAAGCAGTTTCGTTCACTCCCACCCGCCCTCCCAACACATACGTAGCACCCGAGCCTGGCCCGAACCGCAGCATATGCAGCAGTCGTCTTTGGATGAGCAGCTACTGGGGGCGAATCCGCCGCCGCCTCCGCCGCCGCCGCCGCCGCCCGCCACCGCCGCCGCCGCCGCGCCGCCGCTGCCGCCGCCGCTGTCCGCCGCTGTCCGCCGCCGCCGCCGTCGCCCCCGCTGCCGAATCGCCGCCGCAGCCGCTGCCGCCACCGCTGCCGCCGCCGCCGCCCCCGCCCCCGCCGCCGCCGCCACCGCCGCCGCCACCGCCGCAGCCGCCACAGCCGCCGCAGCCGCCGCAGCCGCCGCCGAGGCCGTCAACTGTACTCTGTATTGTTTTCTGAAAAGGATGGTGGGGTGAGGCCGCATCGGGTTCGCTGCGCATGCTCCGAATTTGGAGGCAGAGTGTGTTTTGTATTGCTTGTTACAAGGGATGGTGGGGGGTGCCCGCATTGTCCCTGGTTGGCTCCCAGTCGCCTGGGGGAGGGGGTGTATACTAATAGAGAACAGTGATAAACCCTTCCCCGAACGGGAAGAAGGGGGGGTGGGATAGGAAACTCCATAAACCACCTACGCCCAGAGGGCTGGTGGGATTCGGCCCAGGAGGGGACTCCGAATCGACATCGTCCAAGAATCGCCTCCAGGCTTTCGAACGGCCCACAGGAGACCCACAAGACGGCCCAGAGGGCCCCGTAATTACAGCCGTGTTGGCTCAAGTTGCAGCCGCAGCAGATCAGCTTTGCAGCCCCGGCTGGCGGGGCCGCAGCCCCGGCGGAGGGCGCGGTCGCCCTTGCATGGCCCCAGGGCTGGTTGGTGTCAGGAGGCCACGCCGACAAGCTGCTGGTGCTCGGCATGTCCTGCGAAAGCCTCGACTCGCTAGATCGGTCTGATCGAAGTTCCCACCAGTCGCCATGGGGGTCGAAAGCAAGCTCTGGCACGTCGCCTCTGGCAAGGAATTGCGACATCCGTTCGGAGAGCCACCGCTCGCGCTCCAGCCGCAACAGCCTTCCGTTCGGCTGCTTGTCGGACTACTCCATGGTGGACTCGGACATCTCGCCGCGGATGCTCACCTCCATGGGCACGTCGCCCATGGGCGGCTCCTCCGCGCCCTCGTTCTTCCCCGACGCCCGGCGGCGGTCCAGGGGCACGTCGCCCATGGGCGGCTCCTCCGCGCCCTCCTTTTTCCCCGACGCTCGGCGGCGGTCCCCGGGCACCTCGCCCATGGGCGGCTCCTCCACGCCTTCGTTCTTCCCCGACGCCCGGCGGCGGTCTCCGGGCACGTCGCCCATGGGCGGCTCCACTGCACCCTCGTTCTTCCCCGACGCTCGGCGGCGGTCCCCGGGCACGTCGCCCATGGGCGGCTCCTCCGCGCCCTCGTTCTTCCCCGACGCCCGGCGGCGGTCCCCGGGCACGTCGCCCATGGGCGGCTCCTCCTCTGCACCCTCGTTCTTCCCAGGGGCGCTGCGCCGATCTGGCGGCGGCTCCAAGAGTCCCACTGCGGGCTCGGGGACTTCTACCGCGGGTTTCTCCCTGGAGGCCCACGACGGCCCGTTGTTCCGCAGCCTGCCGCCAGAGTTGGTCAAGGAGGTTATTTCCCTGCCCGACGGCGAGAACGAGAGCGGCGAGGAGGCAGTCGGTCACGGCGGCTCGAAGAACAGCTGGGCCACCCCAGATAGCCGGAACAGCCAGATCGGGTCGAGCTACGACGTGACCAAATTTGTCACCATGGCCACGAGCCAAGGCGACTCTCGTCAAAATATTGGAAGGGACGTCAGCCGGGCACACATGCAGAAGTTCGCGCTCTGCCGTCGTGAGGCGTGCGCCTGGGTTCGCAGGGGCGAAGTGCTCGTGAAGCATCCATTGAGACGAACTGACGGAGGTCACTTCAGCACGCTGAAGGAGATGCGCCGGAAGCCCCACGTGCTCCTGTCCAGGCGGAAAAAGTATACCTTCGTGGTTTTAGACAGGCACAAGACCGCGAGCGGCCACCCCGAGCTGAGGTGGGGCCGAGACCTGGGGCGCGCGGTGTCGATGCAGGCAAAAGGGTGCCTGGTGCTCTCCGAAGTTCACTATGTGGCGGCTACTGTGCTGCACGATGAAGCGGAGGTCTCGGAGAAGCTGCTGAATGAGTTCCAGATAGTCGGCTCCAACTACTCGATGAAGATCGTGGCGCCGTCGCGGGAGTCCATGAAGTTGTGGGTCGTTGGGTTGCTGCAGTTGTCGCAGCTCGCGAGGAAGAGAAACTTGAAGTTCAAGCGGACAACTGTGGACGACGTGCTGTGGAACTCAATCGTCCGCGAATTCCAAAGATTAGACAAGGACGGATCTGGAGACATTTCGACTGAGGAGCTCGCAGATCTGATCCCGTCAGCCAGCGGCAACTCGAGCGCAGTCAGCGAGATGCTGTCCAAGTTTGACGTAGACGGCAACGGCACCCTCCAGTTGCAAGAATTCGCACGGCTCTTCCAAGCTTTGTCAGTGAAGGACGTGCTGTCCCCTTGGTTCCTGAAGTATGCGTGCCATGTGACGACAGACCTTGGCTTGCAGACAAAGGGAATCAGCGAGGCCTCCTTCCTGGAGTTCCTGGAGCGCGAGCAGTGCGAGACTGGCGCCGCAGGCGTAGTCTTTGCGGACCTGCAGTCCCCGCACGTCGTGTCCGTGGGAGGAAGGCTCCACCTGACCGAGCTGGGCCTCTCGTTCTTGCTCTGCTCCGCGAAGAATCCAGCCTTCGACCCCGCCCGTGGGCAGAAGGTGCACCAGGACATGACCCAACCGATCTCGCACTACTGGATATCGTCTTCGCACAACACATATTTGGAGAGGGACCAACTCTTCGGCACAAGCGCCCTGGAGCAGTACCAGGACGTGTTGCTCAGGGGTTGTCGCTGCGTGGAGATCGACTGCTGGGATGGCGACGATGGCGAGCCTATCGTGACGCACGGATACACTGCCACCTCGCGCCTGATGTTCCAGGACGTCGTGCGGGTGTGCAGGGACTACGGCTTCGTGGCGTCCCCGTATCCCCTGATCCTCAGCCTGGAGGTGCATTGCGGGCCGAAGCAGTTGGCGCGCATGGGGCGCATCCTGAACGAGATCCTTGGCGACAGGTTGTTGAGACTGCCCGAGGGTGGCTTGTCCACCGCGGAGCTGGTCTCGCCCGCCGCTGCGATGCGAAGGGTGATCGTCAAGGGCAAGGTGCCACACGAGCTCATCCTGGCGAACAGCGAGTTTGCAGAGGCGACCCAGCTGACCTCGGCCTCCTCGTCCTTCGCCAAGGGCAGGAGCCAGAGCAGCGTCATAAGCAACAGCAGCCAGCTGGAGCCATACTCCTGCGACAGCCTGCCCTCGACCCCCTCGAGACGGCGGCGCGTGCTCGAATCGCTAAAACAGTGCCTCCATATGTTGTCTCAGATGCATGGGAGACCGACGAATAAGTTCCACCATGATTTCCAATTGCCCGTCGAGTGCCACGAGGCAAACGAGCCGACTTCCCTGGGCGAGCGGCGGCGAGTCAATTTTGGGGCCACGGAGGATGCGCCAGCTGCCGAGGCGCTCCGACCCCCAGCGCTCGACCTGGACGACTCGCCGCTGGAGAGTCCTCCGGTGAGCTCGCCGCCGAGTCCTTCGTGGCACGGCGAGGCGTCGCAGGGCGAGTTCTCGTTCGACGTGTACAGCGCGCAGGAGCGCCCCTCGCAACGCTCAGGTAGCAATTCGCTGGCAGCGACGCGGGCAGCGAAGCCTGCCAGCTCTGCGAGGAGTCTGCTGCGCCGCCTGGCGCGCGGCAAGGACGGCGTCGACGCCTTCGACATCGAAGGCGTCCAGGAGTACGCTCGGACGCTGTACCTGGTGGCGCGGAAGCCGCCGCGCGGCGGGCTGTGGTCTTCGCTGGCGGAGGAGGAGCCGCGCAAGGATCACGAGCTGGTCCTGTTCCCCTGCAACATTATGTCCCTCAACGAGAAGAAGGCGGAGAAGCTGCTGGTGACGAACTTGAACCGCTCGCGGGAGCACCACCAGAACAACCTTTCGCGGGTCTACCCGATGGCCACCCGCACCAGCAGCTCCAACCCCGACCCCGTGCCCTTCTGGCTTGCGGGCGTGCAGATGGTCGCCCTCAATTACCAGAGCATGGATCTGCCCGTGCTGATCAACGATGGGCTGTTCAGGAACGAGAACGGCGGTGCGGGCTACATCCTGAAGCCCGACCTGCCGCCCCCGCCCCTTCAAAAGGGAGGCTGCGTGCTGGACGTGGGGGTGCTCTGCGGCCAGTACTTGCCTAAGCCAGGGGCAGACAGAGGCGGGGACAAAGGCAACAAGACCACCAATCCCATGGTCCGGGTCAGCATTTCCGGCCTCGACGAGGACCGGAAGAAATTTGTGACCTCGCAGGTGTTTGAGAATGGCTTCAACCCGCGGTGGGAGGAGACCGTTTCCTTCGAGCTGTTACACCCGACGCTTTCTATATTAATTTTCGAGGTCGTGCACACTCGGAACCCGGCGGCCCATTCGCCGTCGCAGTTCGGCTGCCTCGGCGGGAAGAAGTCCACTCGGCGGCGTAAGCCGCGCTCCTGGCAGAACGTTTTCGTGGGAGCTGGAAGGAGGTGCCGGTCGTTGAGCAGGAGTTCGCAGAGGCAGGGCCGCAGCGCCACCGTCGCCACTGCGTGCAGCCGCAGAAGGGCCGAAGAGGTGGTTGCAGCGGCGGCCGTGCCCGTGTCCGGCCTCCGCGAGGGGCTCCGTTGGGTCCAGCTGCTGGACACCAGGTTTCACCCAGTCGAGCGCTCGGGGCTGCTGCTGGACATCAGGCTCAGCGGCGCCTGGGCATCGGAACGCCGCTCCGTTTCTACATCTGCGGCGCCCACGACATCATTAATAGCAGTACCCACTAGGGCGCCCCCTGCTGGGTCGTCCTCGGCGCTGCAGCGGCGCTGCATCTCTCTTGGCGCGTCTCCTCTTCCGCAGAAGGAGAGGATCGTCACCCCCTGTGTGTCTCTCGCGAGGGAGATGGTCGTCGCCGTCTGACCGCGCGCTGACGAAATTTTCACCCTTCTGTTCCTAGCCCCGTTCGTTGCCTCCGCTGGACCATTACCAGATCTGGGTGGCAACGTTTTTTGTTCGGGGTGTCGTATATGCTCCAGGTGGTGCCGCCCCAAGCGAGCGATGCGTCAACTCAACTACTGTGCTGACTCCTACCGAGTCCTGTAGGGAGACTCCCGTCCGAACCACACAGTGGCGAGCAGGAGGATGAGGAGGAGGAGGAGGAGGAGGAGGAGGAGGGAGGAGGAGGCAGGTGGTAGGGATGGAATCAGTGTTACCCGTGTTTTTCATATTTGTTGTTGTGCGCATAGCCAATAGGCGCTATGTCGAGCCAAAGCCTGGCGTTGCAGCCCACTGTATTTGAGGAGGCTAAGCTTCCCATGTGTGCACTTGTGCTACTTGTTTGTTTCATACAGATGTTAGCTATCTTGAGATCCATTCTTTATACTAGGGTGACGCTTGTAAGGAGTGGCCTAGTCTGAGCTGTCCCGGACCTTGTAAAAAAAATACGCCCCGGAGGGCCCCAAGAGCTTCCAAGAGCGCCTCAGGAGGACCCCAAGAGACCCCGAAGAGCGCAGCAGGAGGCACCCAGGCAGCTCACAAGAACCCCAAGACGGCACAAGACGGGCCAAGAGGGCCCCAAGAGACTCCGGGAAGCCTCCCGGGCGGCCCCCAAGCGGCCCACGAAAGCTCCTAAAGAGCCCCACGACGCGCCCAGACATCCCAAGAAGATCCCAGAAGCCCATTCGAGGACCCAAGAGGCCCCCAAGAGGCCCCCAACAGGCCCCAAGACAACTCCGCGCGGCGCCAGGAGCCCCCAGGGTAGCCCAATTGCCTCTCACTGTCCTGCGTCGTCGTCGTCATCGTCCTCCGTATTCCTCCTCGTACTCGCCCTCGTTCTCTTCGTCCTCGTCCTTGTGCTTCTCTTCCTCCTCGTTGTCCTCATGCTCATCCTCGCTATCCTCGCGTTCTCCACGTCGTCCTCGTCATCGCCTCCTCGTCGCCCTCGCATTCCTGTTCTGCTTCTTCTTCTTCTTCTTCGCTCGATACGCCCATTGGACTAAAGCGGCGCTTCCCGTTCTTGCCCGACCAGGTTTGGGGCTTCTTGGGGTCTCGTGGCGACTTCTTGGTGGCTTCTTGGGGGATCCTGTTGGGGCCTGTTCAGACATCTTGGGCCCCTCTTGGGGCCCTCTTGGGGGCCTCCCCGTTTGGGGGCTTGGAAGCCGTCAACTTGGGGCGATCTTTGGGACCCCATGGGCCGTCTTGGGCGCTCTTGAGACCGAAAAGGCGAGAAGGCTCAGACCACAGAACCGCTGCTTTGATTTGCTCTGATTCTGGCCTCTTGGGCAGCTCCCAGGGCCTCCAAGACGGCTCGAGATGCGCCAAAAAGGGCGAGATGTTCCACGCAAAGAACTTGAAGTGATCTGACACAGCTCCGCTCAGCGCCCCGCGGCGCGGTTGAGGATTCTCTCTCTCTCTCTCTCTCTCTCTCTCTCCCGGATTCAAGTATGTGTCTGGCGCCTTCCAGTGGCAGGCCTCCGCTTGTCGATAGTGCAGTCGTAGCGACTTGGGCCAAGCGGCCTGCGGCCAACGTCATGCTGGAAGAGGTGGGGTGCAGATGCCCTGGCTCGAGGCGGTGCTGGGATGGTCCTTGGGACGTTTGCGTTGAGCATCGTAACTGTAATATTGCAGCATTGTTCGCGGATGCGAAGTCACTTGCGTTTGCTAGGCGAGGCCATCCAGACACGGGGGTATAATGACACACGTGCGAAAACATA
>CAUYUJ010005758.1:172500-177500 GCA_963575745.1 Prorocentrum cordatum | reverse complement strand
AGGCGCGACTGAAAGACCGCGCCGACCGCGCCGCTGGGGGCGGGGCGCAGCCAGCCCAGCTGGTTGCCCAGATCCGCGGGCTTGATCAGGGATGCCCCATGAAGCCCCGCTTGTGCGCAGCTGGTGCCGCGGACGGCCTGGGTCTAGGTCGAGCCTCGGTTCGGGCCGTCGATCCGCAGGGGCACTGCCTGGCGCATTTGGATGACGCGAATTTCGTCGGCTCGGCGGAAGCGGCATTCCACGGCCTCGAGGCCTGGGGGGCCGCGCATCGAGACCCGCGGCATGAAGTTGCAGATGCCTAAGACGCAGATCTGCCCCCCCAGACCCCCATGCTGCGCTACCGCCCCAGTGCGCCCACTACTGTCAGTGCCGCGTAGACGAGCTCGAGGCGGTAGGCTCGACGCTGGCCTACGCGGACCACGACGTGGACGCGGACTGGCGGGGCGCCCCCCTCGCGGACTTCGCGACGCCGGAGGGTCTCGCCGAGGAGGCGGCGGCCGCCGGTGCCGGGGCAGCCCCGGGCGCCGACGCGCCGCTGGCGTGCTGCGAGGCGTTCTTGGCCAAGCAGGACCGCTACTTTCGCGAGCTGCTCATGCTCCACAAGCATGGCCTGTCTGCCTTCGACGCTTCCCAGTTGGGGCGGATCTGGCCACGCGGGGCCTGCGTCCACGTGCAGCGTGCACTTCCGCTCGCAGACGCCTGGGCCAATCGGGTAGATAACGGCGTGGTCGCCTTCGTCTCTGGGCTGCTAGGCGTCGCCGAGATCCTCATGGAGGTCAGCGAAGGCGGGTTCGGCTTCGGAAGCGCGGCCGCGCGCGGGCCGGCGGCCCCCCTCGCCTCCTGGGCGTCAGGCGCCCGTGCAGCCGCTGCAGAGCTGCGGGGAACGAGGGCGGTGGGCCTCCGGCACCGCTGGCCAGGCCTGGGGCGAGCCCTCTCGGCGGCCGAGGCCACGCAGGCTCGCCTGACTGGGGGGCGCGCGCCCCGGGCGGGCCCGCGGCAGGGGCCCCGTGGAGGGCCGGGCTGGCACGGGCCAAAAGACGCACGCCGGAAGGGTGCGCGACCGCGTCACCAAAAACTACTTGACCACCTTGCACTCGGTTGCGGCGGCGGCGGTGCGCGGTGCTTCTGGCCCCTCTGCGGGCGCGCGGTTGGGGAATTTCGAGGGGGTCTCGCCCCGTGCCGATCACGCGTTCTGCATCGCGGCCCAGCGGCGCACGCACCTGCCCCTGCTACTTGCGACGGGCGCGTGCCAGAACAGGCTGGCAGCGCCCGCCCGCGCGCTGGCACAGGCGGGCCCCGTCTGCGGACGCAATGCGAGCGTCCACTGCGCGCGCGCGCTGGACTTCCCCAGGGGCGGCGGCCCGGCGCGGCGCCACATTGCCGCCCGCGACGCCGTGGCGCTCTGGCTGCGCGAGATGGGCCATCAGGCGCAGGTGTACCAGGTCCTCCAAGAGTGGCGCCGCGTCCTGCACGGGCGCACATGCCTCGACATCAGCCTGGTGGACTCCGCGGCGGTCGCGCAGCGCGGCAGGCCCCATGACTCATTGGCCATGAGGCGGCCCTGCAGCGCAGGGAAAAACTGAAGCCTCGCAGACACCCGCACCAGGGACTCGCGCCTTATGTCTTGGACATCAGTGGCACATGGGGCGCCGAGGCCGAGACCTGGCTGAGGCGCGTGATCGGTGAGTTTCTTGAGGGCGAGCGCCACGCCGCCAGGCGCTCTCTTCGCTCCTCGGTCGCCCGGGCCTTGCATGGCCAGGAGGCCGAACAAATTGCTCTCGCCACAGAGGGCGTCACGCCGAGCGCTCGGGCAGCCCCGCGTGCTCGGCATTGATTAGTTTCCGCGCCCATCCCCGCCCCCCTCCCCCGGTCTCTGCGTCATTAGCCGTCCTGGGCCCTGGCCGTGCTGCCTTGCTTGCTATCGCCGGTGTCTCCGCGCTTTCTGCATCCTGGCCGTCCAGAGTCCTACTCGCACGCGGCGGGGGGAACAGCCAGCTTACCTTAGCCATTGCAGGCATATGATGTTATCCAATGTAGGGCTGGCCCATGGGACGCATTGCGTTCCAGGGGCCCGCTCAGCCAATGTCAAGAGGCGGAATGTGGCGGCCGGGGTCGGGGCAGCCCCGTGGGTCCTGGGGCCTACGGCGGCTCGCCAACGAATTCGACGCTTGCTCGCGACGTGGTTGTCTCCCCCCTTTCTCTCTCGCTCCCTGCGCTCGCTCCGAACGGGGGTGGGCCCAATCTTTTTGTCTCCCCTGCCTCGTCTTCTCCCGTGACGGGCCGATTTAACGTCTGTGCCTTCGCCCCCTTATTTCTATGTTTCCCGCGGGGGGTCGGCCGCCCCGTGTCAGCTTGGTGCATAGACTTTCTAGTCTCCCCCATTTCGACCGCAGCTGCTTGGCTCGCGCGGCTCTGCGACGCCGTGGCACCGAAGCTCGCGAAGCCCGCGGCGATGCCCTGGCCGGCGGCGACTCGCCCCGCCCCCCCGAGCCTCGACCCCGCGCCGCTGCGCGAGGCTCTCAGCGCCAAGGCCAAGGCTAAAGCAGAGGCCAGGGCTAAAGCTGAAGCCCCAGGGAAGCAGATGGAGCTACAGTCGGAAGTCGATGCGATGGCTGCAGCGATGGAAGGGGCCACCGAGGATGCGAGCGCGGGCGCTGGCCCGCCCAGCAGGGGCGCGCCGCCAGCCATGGAGGAGGTTGCAGCGGAGGTGGGGCGCCCGATGGCAGTGGCTGAGGTATCGGGGCAGCCCCGCGCGCCTCGCCTGGACCAGATGATGGACCTCTCTGAGAGCGACTTCTCCGAAGAGGAGTTCGTGTACGCCCCTGGGGGTTCAGCCCCCGCGCCCAAACCGAAGAGCGACTCGCGGGAGCCCGCTGCCGAGGGGCGGGGAGGTGCGGGGGCCGCCCCAGTGCCTCTCCGCCCAGCGGCGCGGGGCCCTCCACGCCCGCGGCGCATGCCGTGGCAGCTACCCAGGCTGCGTCGAGCGTGGTGCCGTACGAGGGCCTCTCCGAGGACCAGACGAGCGGTCTGGACAAGCTGAGAATGGCGCCCCAAGCCACGCAGCTGCGGGAGCAGGTGGGCAAGGGGCCCGCATCGGGAGCCCGCGGCGACCCAGGTGAAGCAACCAGTGCCGTCGGCGGCAGCGAGACGGGCAGCAACGTGCCGAGCGTGGCCACTACGGAAGCGACGGGGCGGGGCTCCAAACGGAACCGCCGTCGGAACAACAAAACGGCGCACGGCCAACTACAGCCGAAGTCGGAGGGAGACGTCGTCACCCTCGTGAGCGCGGAGGAGCTCGCTCGGGGGGGCTACGAGTCCAGGGGCTGAGAGTTCTGCGTGGGATCGTACTGGGCACTGCTCGGCCCTCGACGACTGCTCTGCGTGGGATCGTACTGGGCTGGCGCCGACACTGCTCGGCCCTCGACGACTGGAAGGTCATGGAAACAGAGTGGGCCGAGGAGCTGTCGACGGCCGAAATGGCCCGCGACGGGCAAGCGCTGGACGCGAACCCCAGGTACCTTTTGTTGCGGTAAAGCAAGGAGGGAGGTCTGCGCGCCTACACCTGCTCCAAATGCGTTGCCAAGCATGACGACACCGACGAGCGCGAGGCAGTCGCGAAGGCGGCGAGGCTCAACAAGGGTGCTGGCTCAATCCAGCACTCGTGGGACCGCGTGGCCAAGTTCCAGGAGTCCTTCAACGTGCTCAAGGAAAGCGTGGATGTGCTGGTGGGCTATGCTCCCTCCGAGGATGGAGTGTTGACCCTGCAGCGTGCCGCGGTGGGCGCGGGCGTGGGCATGTGACCCGTCCAGCAAGGGGGCGCCACCTGCCACGGAGGCGGTTGCAAAGGAGTTTGGGCGCCCGATGGCGGTGGCGGAGGCATCGGGGCAGCCCCGCGTGCCTCCGCCGCCTGCCGAGGGCAGCGCTGCCGACTGGGAGATGACGGCGACGCCGCGCTCCGAGGCCTCGGCGGGCCATGGGTTCGCGCCGGGGGAACCCGACGCTCGGGGTGCAATGCTGGTGGAGGACGTCGCCGACGTCCAACCCCTCATCAGGATGGGCTACTCCAGGAAGGCGCTCAAGCGTATGGCGAGGTGCTGCGGCGCAGTGCGGTGCGAGACCCTGCGGGCGCACATGCAGGGCGCCCTCGGGGCCATCCTCGAGAAGAAGAGCGACGTGATCCGCGCGGTGAGCTGCGCGAAGGGCATGGGGACGGGGTTCGGGAAGCTGGGTGCAGCGGTAGAGGGGCGCGGCGCGGTGGGAGCTGAAACCGAAGCGGGGGGCGCTGCGTGCACGGCCGAGGAGGGCAGGAGGGGCCCGCTCGAGGCGCGCGACCGCGCGGCCGCGCACCAGGGCAACCAGCGGGCCTTCAGGGAGGAGGCGGGCGGCGACGCCGCCGCGCAAGACGCCCACCGCAAAATGGCCGACTATTCCGACCCGTTCTTCTCGGACGGCCAGCTCACGATTAACGTGTATTACAACTATCAGGCGAGCAAGACCTGGGATAACCCCCATGGTTGCAGGGCCGTCATCCGCGCGGACCGCTGGCCGCAGCTCCCCACTCTTGAGGAAGAGGCGGCAGGCCGCTGCGGCCAGCGATGGCGCTGCCACCTGCGGGGCCGGGCGACCTACGGCGCGTGCATCGAGATGATCGACCATGCAGCCAAGCCGCCGAAGTCGCGGCACTTGCAGGCCGACTTCCCCGAGGAGGACATCAGGGACGTGAAGGCCCTTCCGCGGGAGGACAAGCTCAAGGAGGATAACATCATGGTGCTCAGTGCCGCAGACCTCTTGCAGTACCTGCCCGAGGTGGAGCCCCTGGCGGTTGGCGCGGTGTTCAAGAAGTGCGCGCCTGGGGAACCAGCGGGGGGGGGCAACCTCTCGCGGGGCGACCTGCCCGAGTTCAACTGGTGCGACCTCTATGCGCAGGCGGCATGGGGGCTCAATGACCCTGACTGGGCGGGCTACAGCAAGATGATTAGGAACAGGAAGAAGCGCGAGAA
>CAUYUJ010005758.1:105000-167500 GCA_963575745.1 Prorocentrum cordatum | reverse complement strand
CCCAGGCGCGAACGGGGGGGGGATCCAACAGGTAATCGCCGGACCCTCTACACTTAAGAATAAGTGTGCGGAGGGGGGGCCAGTCGATGTGAACCGTGAGGGATCCGACATGTGGTCGCCTGACGGGTTTGGGGAGTAGGGTCGTTCTCCGGGGACTCCTCGGGCCTGGTCCTGAGACAGCGCGGTGACGGATCGTGCGGTGAGGCCTTTGGGGATTTCGAGGTCACCGCGGTGAGGTCTGCCACAGCGTGGCGGGAGGCCGCGGCGTGGCGGGAGGCCGCAGTGCTTGGTCGAGGCCCTTCGTGGAGCCGCTCTGTGGCCCCACAGCCTGGGAGGGCTTCCGAGGGCCTTTCGGAGGAGTGCGGGGCTCGCTCGCCTCGTCCATGGGACCCGTGCAGAACTTCCCCCTCCCGCGAGGCTCCCCGCGAAGAGGTGTGCGGGAGGCAGCGCGGTGCGCCTCGCGCGCCGCCGACGGGGAGCCCCGCACCCGTCTCGCGGGGTCGAGCGAGGCGCGGTTCGGGAGCCGCCGCGCGTGTGCGGTGGCGACAGCGGCGATGGGAGTGGGTGGGGGCATGAGGACTCATCATCGTCATCATCATCATCAGCAGCATCATCATCACCATCACCATCACCATCACCATCACCATCACCATCATCATCATCATCATCAGCATCATCATCATCATCATCATCATCACCATCATCATCATCGTCATCATCACCACCACTCATCATCATCACCACCACCATCATCATCACCGTCATCAGCATCATCATCATCATCATCATCATCATCATCATCAGCATCAGCATCAGCATCATCATCATCATCATCATCATCATCATCATCATCGTCGTCGTCGTCGTCGTCGTCGTCGTCGTCGTCACGTCGTCGTCGTCGTGAGTAGCAGCAGCAGCAGCGTCATCATCAGCCGCGAGACTTCCCGCTACGGCGAAGCCCACCATACAACACAGCGTAACATAGAAAGCGGCACTGCGCCATGGCAGAATACGGTAATGTAAGATTGAATCCCGTAGCAGATGCTTGGCCCCCCAGCCCGTGGTGTTCTTTCTGTGGTCAGCCCTGAGGCCTCACACCAGAGCGGCGTCTTAAAGGGGGTCCGATGTCGCACGCCAATGCTCATCAGATTACATCATAGATCTAGATGTGCATACGTGGCACGTGAGTTCCCAGGCTTGTACACCAAAACTGCAACACAGGAGCATCGCATAGTATTGATATTCAAAGGAATATGACGTCGAACCCGAGGAGTAGGATGAGGTGAGGAAAATGATGATAAGCAGGATTATCAAACATCCGTGGGGAACTAGGTGGAATAGCGGTGTCGCTGTCAAACGCAAGTGGGGTTCCCACACTTTGCGATGAGTGTGGCGCAAAAGGGGTTTCCACACCTTGCGACTGCAGCTGAAAAGAAGCTCCAAAGTCAATGTTTGGAGGATGTCTCGAGCGAAATTGCTGTTTTGGAGAACCTGTCGCCGCGCCGCGTGTGCCGACGCGCGGCCCTACGTCTTGGGGAGGGCCCCTACCCCACAAGGGTGGACTCCTCTCGGACGCAACGTCTTCGTGGGTTTGCCGCGGTGCTGGCCGCGTCTACTCGGGCGCGGGGCGCAAGGCTTGTTGTGGGTTTGCTGTGGTGTTGCCGTCGTCCACTTGGGCTCGTCGAGAACAAGCGGCGCGGCGACATATGAAGACGACATTCCATACATCGGGACTCAATTTTGGGAGGATGTCTCAAGCTGAATGTGTTTCAAATCGCCAGATCCAATGAATTGAGCATCTTGGTGTTTTTTGCTTTGTGCTTATATGTGAAACTGTTGAAGATTCCAGGTGTGTGTATGTGTGTGTCGACACTGACGGCACGATCTGCGTGAGGGGTGCGTCTGGTTGTTCAGGATTGTGGGGACGTTCTTTTCGCGAAACGGCTAGAAACATTGCGAAATTGACCTTGTGGTTTCATGTCGTCGCCTCTGAGCTCTGTATCTTCGGAGAGGTGTGTATGGTAGTATGTATGTCTGTACATGTATAGCTCTATTTATATGCATATGTATGTATAATTTTCATATGTGGGCATCTGTAGATACACGGTACATATACATGTATATATATGATCCCGGGCTCCGGGCCCACGGGCCCCCCCCCTCCCCCCCCAGATGGTATGGTCCCAGGATTCCTCGGGCCCCCCCTCCTCCCCCCCAGATGGTATGGTCCCAGAGACGACGACGACGACGACGACGACGACGACGACGACGGCGACGACGACGACGACGACGACGATGACGACCACGACGACGATGACGGCTGCGGCGGCGACGACGCCGGCGGCGGCGGCGACGACGACGATGACGACGATGACGACGGCGACGACGACGATGACGACGACGACGATGACGACGACGACGACGACGAGGACGACGAGGACGACGAGGACGACGACGACGACGACGACGACGACGACCTCTGAACCACCACAGCACCACACCACATCCACAGGGGGGGGGAGGGGGGCACCGCAGCGCAGCACCACGCCACGCCCACCTCTGAACCACCACAGCACCACACCACATCCACAGGGGGGGAGGGGGGCACCGCAGCGCAGCACCACGCCACGCCCACAGGGGGGGGCGGGGGGGACCATCGCGCGGGGGGGGGGGCCCAATGGCATCAGCATTGGGGGGGGGGGGCCCAAGCCCTGGACCATATATGCGGTGGGTGGACATGCGTCTTGTACGCGTGCATGTGACAGGTGGTTTCACGCGACCAGGCCTCACAGGAAGTTCTCAACATGTGTTTGGAATAGTTCTCGCGTGTTCGAATGGGTGCGCGCGGTGGGAGATATCCAACATGCATTCGGCGCGCGTGCTTTTGACGTGTCTTCACGTGTGTGGGCCGCCGTCCGGGGGTATCAATCACGCGTCTGGCGCGCGTTCCGACGTGCTCGTTGCAGCAAGTGTTCGAGGAGGATCTGGGTCCGATAGCGGCGCTTATGACGACGGCGGGCCTCGTGACGACGTTCACGCGAAACGAACAAACACAAAGGCACATACACAAAGCACACACGCTTACACACATACACACACACACACGCACGCACTTTCCCATGGCGAGCTAGCCACTCCTTCAGGCTGCGATCCTGGCGTCGCGTCGGCTTGCGCTCGCGCGACCAGCAGCGCCCAATTGGATGAGCCGAGAACGAAGATGAAGGACGTTAGGTCACATTTTTCCAGTCTGTGTCATGCAGACACGAGTGTCGATGTGCACGGATGTATATATGAATCAAATGTTTTTTCTGTTTCTCTCTTTCTCTCTCTCTCTCTCTCTCTTTCTCCCCCTCTATCTTTATGTCTCTCGTTCTTCCCTCCCTCTCTCTCTCTCTCTCCTTTGATGTATTTGTGTCTATATGTACACATGTATGTGTACATGCCCATTGGCGCACACGCAGTCCCACCGCAACACAGCGCGGTGGCGGACATCAAGAAGTTCAACCGCTTCGAGAAGCGCCACACCAACCTGGCCGCGCACTGCTCCCCAGCCTTCGACGTGAAGGAGGGGCATCGTCGTGGATACCGATACCCCAGTCCCCACTCGTCCGGGAGAGTCTTCGCCGCCACGGCTGAATTATCTTCGAGATTTTGGTCAGAACGCACCCCAGGAGAGGTCCAGGGAGCAGCGGTATCGGTTCTTTTTCTTCCCCCCCCCCGCGTGCCCCCCTAAAGCTTTCCTCACCTGCCCCATCCACCTTCATCCTGCTCCTCCCTCCCTTCGAGTTCCTCCTCCTCTCCTTTATCTTCTTGAAGGAGGGCGACATCTTGACCGTGGGCCAGTGCAGGCCTCTCTGCAAGACGGTGCGCTTCAACGTGCTCAAGGTGGAGAAGAACCAGATTTTTGGCACCGCCCGCAAGCAGTTTCGCCTGTTTTGAGCGGTCCGTCGGCGACCAGAGTGGCTTCGGTGAGAAAGAAGGAGGAGGCGAAGGAGGAGGCGACGGAGGAGACGGATTCGGATGGCGGGGAGGCAGGAGGCAATCCTCGTCCACCTTATCCTCCTCCCACTCCCCCTCGTGCTCGCTCCCCCTCCCCTCCCTCCCCCCCGGGCCCCCCCCATCCCTCTCTCCTCAGCACCTTGCCACCGCTCCTGGTGCCTGCTGCCCGCCCTCCTCCTCCTCGTGGGAATCAGCGGGCGGCCCGCCTCAGGAGGAAGACGTGCCGAGCTGACGGCCGCGCCGCAGCCTCCTGCTTCGCGCCCCCTGGGGAGAGACGCGGGAGGCCTGCTCAGACTCACTCTCACTCAGCTCCGCTCAGGCTCAGACCCGCTCTCACTCAGAGCTGCTCGCACCCTGGACTCGCTCATGCTTGTACTCAGACGTGCGCTTGCTCAGGCGCGCTCAAGTGAAGACTCGCTCATACCCAGGCTCATTTACGTGGGCTCAGACTCAATCGCGCTCGGGCTCACACATATCCCCACTCACTCGCACTCATATTCACTCACGTTCAATCCCGCACATTCAGTCTCGCTGTGTGTGTGTGTCTCTCTCTCTCTCTCTTTCTCTCTCCCTCTCAGACTCGCTCACGGTCAGGTTCTCGCTCTTACAAAGACACTCATGCTGCCGAACAGATCCCATCACTCTGGGAGCGTATGAGGGCGTGAGCCACTCCTGATTTACTCCCCTTTGGGAGGTCTAGTGCAACGCCTGCTTCATCGCGGTGGCCATGCGGCTCTGGAAAGAAACACACATGCCCCGAAAGCCGCATCGCCGTGATCATAGAGAACGGAACAGAAAAGAGACACGCCTACCCGCCAAGTACAGCCATATTGCCTGACAGGCCCATCAAAAAGGACGCGAATGGGCCCATGAAACACCCCTGGTCGGCTCACTCTTGGGAAGCCCAAATGCGACGCCTGCTTCTTAGCGGTGATCATGGGGCTCCGGAAATAAACATGATTGCCCCGCAAACGGCCATTAACCGTAAAAAGCCCCGACAATCTGGACGCGAATTGGCCCAGTAAATAACCCTGGTCGGTTCCCCCAGTGGGTGCCCAAGTGCCAAGTCTGTGCCATTCCAATCGCCACTGGGCTCTGAAAAAAGGAAATACCCCCCAACAAAAACTCGGCAAAGCGCTGCCTGAGACGTCCTACCAATCTGGGCACGGAAGGGCCCGTGATAACGAACGAGTCTGAGTACGAGTCATTTTGAATGTTGCCATCGCCCAGGTGGCTCTCCAATGTCATATTGCCAGAGTTCTGCGCGTGAACTCCCTCCTCCTCCTCCTCCTCCTTCTCTGCCTCCTCCTCCTCCTCCTCCTCCTCCTCCTCCTCCTCTCCCTCCTCCTCCCCCTCCTCCTCCTCCTCCTCCTCCTCCTCCTCCTCCTCCTCTTCCTCCTCCTACTCACTGGAGCGTCTCCGCTCGCTCATGTTGGAACCATCTCGAAAACAATGGCTTTCGAAGCACGTCGACACAGAGTCCTTCAAACACCTACGAGAGGCCAGATGGCTTTTCCAGTCTGCGCGCGCACTATCTCGTTACCCTCATCAGAACCATCGCTATCATTGTCGTCAAGGGCTGGAATACATCAATCGTCATCACCATCACCATCAGCCAGCGGTTATCGTCAGTGTCGTTGTCGTCGCATTCGTCATCATCGCCGCCACCATGATCATCATAGCCGCCGTCGTCGATGTTGTCGTCACCATGGTTGCTTGTTCACCAAGGTCATTTATCTGCATGCCCAGGGTCCCCACGTGATTACCAATATTGAGAGTATCGAGCAACTTCCGATGAGTCATTTCACTAATGCCCTCTCGAGTTGTTCGAACCAGTTGCGGGTGTTTGTGTATGTGGGAAATGTGCTCGATCATTGGAGCTGGTGACCTCACTCCCATGTACGTATGATTCGCGTCCCTAAACAGAATTTGAGTTGCCCCCCCCACCGAGGCTGGGGTTAGCGACTCCCCTCGGGGTATTTTCCATTTATCTTGCACGATGGTTCACCTTTAATACCAGAAAGCCTCATCCAAGCCAAACTGGTACCGACGCCCCGCCATCTCCTGCTAAACATGGATGCTGCTAATACGCGTTGAACCACGAAGTGCGTGCTCGGAGGTTCCCGTGGAGCACATACATCGTGGGCACATGCGCTCGCCGCCACGCGCGCACGTCAAAACCCTTTACGAACACTTTTCAAACGGACTTCGCTATTTACTACAGACTCGCAGAACCCATTGGTAGATCAAACAACAAATGCCGGATTTCTTCGCGCGCGCACTCGCTGAAACCTTACGAAAGCCATGCGTTGTTATCAACTTTGATAGTTCAGGCCATGTGGGCTACGTGCGTGCCCATGTCGAAAACGTTCAACAGCCATCGCGCGCCCACCAACTCCGTGTCAAATAAAACCATCCGGGCCACTTGATTTCCCAACCATTCCAGTACCGAGATGTTCAGCCTCATCAGCACAAGCGATATCATCATCGTCAGCGTCATCGTTGCTCTATTGTCTTCATCATAACCACCGTCGGGGTCATCGTCATCGCCTTCATCGTTGAAGTCG
Source organism: Prorocentrum cordatum (assembly GCA_963575745.1). Taxonomy (NCBI): domain Eukaryota; class Dinophyceae; order Prorocentrales; family Prorocentraceae; genus Prorocentrum; species Prorocentrum cordatum. Next base: position 160,934 of record CAUYUJ010005758.1, on the reverse strand, counting down.
CCCTCGTCAAATAGCTGTGCGCGGGCACTTCCTTGTCAGCATCACCAGTACCAGTAGGAAACACCACCAGCTCCATCGTTATCAGCATCGCCAGCGTCATCGATGCCACCGTCACCTTTACCAGCATTATCGTCATCGACATCATGATCATCATCGTCAGAAACATCGTCACCACCATCATCAGCAGCATCATCATCGCCATCATAGTCATCATCATCATCATCATCATCATCATCATCATCATCATCATCATCATCATCATAATCATCAGCACCATCATCGCCACCATCATCATCATCATCATCATCATCATCATCATCATCATCATCATCATCAACATCATCATCATCATCATCATCATCATCATCATCGCCATCACTACCTTCATAAACATCACCATCGCCATCACCATCACCATCACCACAGTCATCACCATCACCATCGTCGCCATTAACATCGCATCGCTCCCATACCCACTGTCATCTCAATCGGCATCAGCGTCATCACTACTGGGATCGCCATCGTCGCCGGCGTCGCGCTTACCACCATGGCCACCACCATTTCGCGACCTGGAGGACGGACTGGTCTGCGTGGTTCAGTTCCACACGCCCGTGCGCTTGTTGAAATCATGGTCGTCTGAGTTCTGCCAACATGTTGTCGGTGGGAGGATGGGAATGCTTGCAGGAGCAGTGGAGTTACCGAATCCAAGACGGTCAAAGTTCACTGCACCGTATGGGCAGCACCGATCAGCCGGACGCGATGGGAAAACATTTGGATCATTTCCGATTTGGCGGCGCGCAATAAGGGGGCAATGTCGGAGGGGGGCTTAAGCGAAGGCCCCAACCGCTGTTTGAAGGGTGGCCGACGACGACGACGACGACGCCGACTGCTTCCGAAAAGCCCCCTGCCATCTCCACAAGCCCGCCTCCCTCGCCCTACCCCCTGCCGCACCCGCTTCAGCACCCCGACGCCGCGCGGCGGGAGGCCCAGACTCCCGGCCTCTGCGCAGGACTCCTCGGGACAGAAATCCTCCTCCTTCTCCTCCTCCTCTTCCCCCTCCTTCTCCTCCTCCTGCTCGTCCTCCTCCTGATCCTCATCCTCCTCATCCGTCTTCTCCTTTTTCTGATCCGCGCCCTCCGGCGCGGAGGCGTCGAACTGCTGGCCCAGGGCCCGAGGTGGGGCAGAAACGGACCCTCGTTGTTTGGCTGGGGTGGTGGGGGGAGGGGCGCGGCGCCCAGGGGTGAGGCAGGGAGCCAGGGGGAGCAAGATCGGCGCGACTTCGGCGCGAGACTCCTCCATGGCTCTCTCGCGCGCGCGTCCCCCCGTGCGACGCCATGGGCTCCGTGTGGGCACGGTCCCGCCGGCGCGTTCGGCCAGGCGGGAGCGAAAGAGGGGCCGTTGCTCGCTCCCTTTCTTCATCCCTCACCCCTTCGTCTCCTTACTCATCCTCTTTCCCGTTCCTCTCTCATCCTCCCTCCTCCCTCCTTCAAGCTCATCCTCCTTCTCCGCTGTTTCCTCCTCCTCCTCCTCCTCCTCCTCCTCCTCCCCATCCTCCTCATGCTTCTCTCTCCCACTCAGTCCTCCTCTTGCTCGTCTTCCACCTCAATGTTTCGACCTCCCCTGCCCCATCATCAGCCTTCTGCTCAGCCTTTGCCCCTCCCACCCTCCTATTCCTCCCTCCTCGTCCTCCTGGTTCCTCCTCCTCCTTTTCCTTGGGGTACTGGCGCTCCTCCTCCTTTTCCTCCTCATCCTTCATTATGCATAGTCTAGCCTCATCCCTCATGAAACTCCCAGACACATTAATCGAGATCTACGTCCTTGTGACCCGTTTTGCCCCTTCTGCATATCCTCCTGTCCAGCTCCAGCTCCAGCAGTTTGGGCAACTTCTGCGGGCCAGCACAGATGCCCCGCACAGAAACGGGGTTCTGACATAAGGAAGAGGGAGGCCCCCGACGAATATCCAAGAGGGTACCTAGAGGGTTCTACGAGGATTCTGGATGCTTTGATGGTTGGACGGGTTCTCGGGGAAGCGTGAGGAAGGATTCGGAGGAGGAGAAGGAAGATGCCAACGAGGAAGACGATAGAGATGTGGTGCATGGCAAGCGGGCGGAATAGCGAGACAAGGGGGAGGGGAGGAAGAGGGGGAAGGTAAGAAAGAGGAGGAGGAGGAGGAGGAGGAGGAGGAGGAGGAGGAGGAGGAGGAGGAGGAGGAGGAGGAGGAGGAAGGGGACTGGGAGGGGGAGGAGAAGAAGGAGGAATAGCAACATGATGTCAAGGTTGGGGAGGCAGGGGGGGAGGAGCGAGGAACAAACGGATCAGGTTGAGGAGGGGGAGCAGGATCGGGAGGAGGAGGAGGAGGAGGAGGAGGAGGAGGAGGAGGAGGAGGGGGAGGAGCAGCTGAAGGTCGGATCTCACAGTACTTGTGGTGTTTGCCGCTTCTCATGTACGTATCGCTGGTACTGTACCTCATGGTGAGCTTCGTTTGCTGCTGCCTCCCCGTGCCGATCTCTGTGAACTTCCTGAGCATAGGTTTCAGCTTATTTGCAGCTGCAGCCCAGCGCCTCACGCTCGACCCTCACATTCGGTCGATACGGCACCTACCTTCAGATGACCGGCACCACGCGGGCGCCAAGGGCGCCGATTGCAGGAGCTCTTGCGCGCGACGTTCGTCGCCGCCTCTTCAGCCCGCTCCAGCAGATGGATTGGCTAGACAACGACGACCTCGATTCTGGAGCCCCACCCCGCCCAGAGGCACGCGAGATCTCATCGCCTGGGGGTCCGAGCCAGCAGATGCCATCTACTCCCTCAGGGGCCCACTAGGCATGGGTACCAGCAGCAGAAGCAGCCTCAGCATCCGCAGCGGCAGCCACTCCCCTTACCATCGAGGGCATTGCGACGCTTGAAGACAGCAAGTTCTAGCAGCATCTACAGAGAGTGTACTCCGAGACGTTCGCGCCGCAAGGGCAGACGTGCTTCGGATCGACAACGCGGTGCTGGACATGTGGAGGCCAGGATGGAGCAGCGCTTGACGGCTATTGATGGGGAGCTCAGCGCCCGGAATATTCAGGTCGCGGAACTCACGGAGAACCCCTTGAAGGTGCATTCGAGGACATCCTCATTGGCACCAGGCTCCGACAACGCAGGCAGCATGGTGGACCATTTCAGACGTATGGAAGCCCAGCTCCAGACCTTCACTGTTGGCCGGAACGACGCCTATGCCCTCACCGCCGCGTTTGGCAACCTAGCGGTGTTCACCTACCAGGCGGACGCAGAGAAGTGGATCTCGATCCAGCTTTGGTATAGGAACGCACCTTCCCCATCCACACCCTATTCCAAAAATGAGTTTCCATGTATTTTGTTTGGAAAGATGTGGAACTCTGGCGGAAATGGGACTCGGCCGTCACCATATGTAGGGCATCTAAATTATCCCACAACGAAAAAAACAGGTGGGCAAAGAGTGACTAACCCATCCAAGTGCGTATCCCCAAGCCGGTGCTGTTTAAAGCTAAGAAGTTGTTCGTGCAGTGGGGGCTCCACCGGAACAGTTGAAGATGCCAACACCGTGACCCTGGGCAAGAACAGGGATAAGGTTTTCGAGGTGGCGGTGGAGGTCACCTTGAACATCAGGTTTGGGACTGGGTGGGAAGATGTCTTGAAGGAGGACCAGGAGTGAAAGGGCCTGGTGCAGACTCAGAGTGACAAGTTGCAGCGCGCTGGCACGAACAACGGCAAGGACAAGGGACAAGTCGCTAATGGCGCTGAACGCCAGTGGGGACTGACACAGCATTTCGGCTTTCAGAAGGACGGCCAGCAGGCAAGAGACATCGGATATCAACATTGAGACCGATATTCGCCTTCACGGCCACGTTTTTCACCATCTCTGTAGTCCTGTTATTCGTTTTTATTCCAGCCTATCATGTACCAGACGGTTCGCGTCAGCAGCGAGGACGTCCAGGACATGTTCGAGACCCTCGCCCGCGAGTTCCAGCAACATGTTGCATCATTGCATCCTGGAGTGTGGTAAGGGCTCGGCACATCTGGAAACAACACACAACTGGAACATATCCTGAATATCATGCGGGAACGTAACATAGCTATCGTCTGCCCCCAAGAGACGCACATCTCAGCCGCGCCGTATTTCATCTTCGACGGTTTCCGTCTGATCCTATCCGGAGGGCCACAGGGGTAGCGAACATAATTATGCTGGTGTGGGTTTTCTCATATCCCCCTGGGTCTGGCACGCTATTATGGGATTCGCGCAGTACAGCAACCGACTGGCCAGTGTGAAAATCAGAATTCCTGGCGGCTCTATGGCAAAAGTTTCGGTTTGCGTTCCTCAGTCGGGAGTCGCATTCGGAGACCGACGCGGCTTCTTCAGCAGTTTTTTTTTATCTTTTGGCTACGAGCACCAGCGCACACGGGCCCATCAACACCTTTCGTGATCTCAGCGCGCGGCCCCCCAGCGGGATCAACGATGAGTCCGACGTGGTAGGCTGGCATGCCTGGGGCAACTCCGAGGCGACGACTGGGGGCGCGAGCTGCACGTCTTTGGACTCCATTATCGCGAATACGTTCTGCGAGTGGCCCATGCAAAAGAAAGTCACACACTTCCACTTGAGCGCGTCTCCAATGGGCGCCCCGACGACGACCAAGCTCGCAGAGATAGACCGCTTTTTGGTACACAAGCAATGGCGACATTCGGTCGCTGACGTTCGCTCTAACCGAACGCCTCATTCAGCAGCCCGTTCACATTCAACGGCCATGGATTCGCGCGGCTCTCCGGGACCAGGCGCGCGCCCACAGTCAGTGCGAGTTGGAAAAAGCGCTGGCCAGACAAATGCGTCAATCATCGCAGCGGAACCGGAAGGCTTGACTCGAAGACGTGCGTGATCGCGGGGACAGGAGTAATCTACGAAAGCTCCAACGCCGGGGTTTCCCGCCGCACGGTCGTCTGAGGAACGCTCAAGGACAACTTGTGGACAGTGCAGGCCGACCAGACGCAGTCGCCGACCTGAAATGGATGGATGCCGCGACCCGCGGGGCGCCCTCGCCCCAATGGAACGCGGTTGCACGTTTCCTTGCTGGCCTCGCCTGCCACTTTCTCGGCCGCTGGATTGGGTGCCGTTCTGTGGAAGCTGAAGGCTGGGAAAGCGGCAGGTGCCGACGACGTTCCCCTGGACTCTTGGAAAGCATTCCGAGATCAACGGGACGCGTGCGAGGGCATCTTAGACATTCGCAACCGCTGGCGGCAAACGTCCATTCGACAGAGCTGGCGGCGCTCAGTCGCAACGGCGATCTTCAAGAAAGGAGATGAGTCGCCCCCAGAAAATTGCAGACCAACCTCGCCGCTGGCGGTCGGCTGCGCAGTCTTCGCGTGGAGCGGTGCAGAAAGCCGCCTCCGCGACGCGCAGTCTGGGGCTTGGGCCAAGCGCAGTTCCACGGACGCCGTCTTCCGCATGCAGCGGCACATCGAGAGGGCATGGCCGACCCAGGACAGGTCGCTGTCCGCGATCCTCTTGGACTGGTCAGGCGCTTTTGACCGAATCGACCCAGCAGCAGAGCGCATTTATATTGCGTGCATTGGGTTGCCAGACAATGATTTTAATGAGCCCTGCCATGCGTGACGGCCGGGCGCTCGAGGTCCTAGATCGACGGGGCTCTTCCCTCCGTTCTCTATTCGCAAGAGGCGGGCATTGAACGAGGACGCCCGCTAGGCCCATTTTTTTCATCGTCGTTCTCGCTGCGATAGTGGCCGACGTCGACGAGGACGTTCAGGCCGTCCTTGGACCTGCGCCGCCGACCGACATCAACGTTGACGTAGGATCCGCCGACGACGCTGCTCTGATATCAGACAACATTCCGCGTCAACAGTTCGTCTTGGAGAGGTTGTTGCATAGAGTCAGCACGCGCGGGCTGGAACCAAATTGGTCTGAAACGGTTCACCTGCAGGTCCGCCGCAACGCGAATGTGGCCACGCCGCAGGGCGCGCTGATTAAGCCGGCGAATAGCGCCATTTATCGCGGCAGTCTTCTGGAGGCATATAAGTTTGCAGGGGCGCCCGTCGCGCCCAGGTTTGGCGAAGCATCGGCTGCGTTCGACATTTTGCACAGCGTTTGCGAGCGCGCGCGTGCCGGAGATTTAATATTTGCTCGCGTGGTGTCGAGGTCGTTGCGCGGCTTAGAGACTTTCTGGTGGCGCCAGGCTGAAAACGGCAAGATCGACGCTATCCGTGCCCGTTCTTGACGACATGCATCCACATCGTGCCACGCTCAATGATCTCGCGCAGATCGAATGAAGTCGGCCAGGCCGCCAGCGCCGACTGAGCGCGGCAGCGCCGCACGTGGCAGTTGGCGGTTTATGGGTGGATTGCTTCCCAGCCGGGTCAGTTTCCATTGCGGGCCGCTGTTCTGGCGCCGGGCTCACTGGCGGCGCCGTCGCGACCGCCTGGCGTCGGGCAAATGTGATTTGGGAACAGGCGGAGCTAACGAAGTCCTCCTGTCCTCGCCCCCCCGCCCCTCCCGCCCCCCCCCCCTGCCCCCCTCTGTCCACGTGAGGCGCTGGGCGCGTTATCCAGGGGCCCTCGCTCTGCCGCGCACGGGTGGCCGCGCGGGGAAGCAATTGTGAAACGACATTGTTTTCCATGGGCCCGACAGATGCTTGGGCGTCGTCTCTCATTGCCGCTGCTCCAGCGCGGCGTGCATTATTTCCTGCTGGGCAGATGCGTCGTGCGACATGGCTTGCGAACGAACGAACTGGGCGTGAGTTCCCCCGCGCGAGCCATCCCCCGACTGTGCGCGCCCCTTGCGCGCTCGCGCGTCATCGGCTGGCAAGCGAGCGCAAAACTCATGGCGCCGCCGCGCTCGCGACGCAGCGATCTGCATAGAGGTCGGCTGCCAGTCTCGCGCGCGCTGGCAGGCATCACCCGCTCAGCTTTGAGCGCTAATCGCCGCGGTGCCCGCTGGAGGGGGGGCTTGCGCATCTGCCGCGCCCGGACTTGCGCGCAGTCAAGGCGTTGCGCGCTAAGGATGACTACGGGCTTGCGCTGGGCTCTGGTCCTACGGCCCCGTTCCCTTCGATTCAGACCGGGGGGTCTGCTCGCGGCGGAGGCTCGCCGCGGCTTGCAGAGACCCTTCATTCCGCATCTGGCGCCCCCTGCGGTGGCGCGGCGGCGGCGCCCGGGGAGCGACCCGCCCCCGTTGTTTTGAGCGGGTCAGGGTGCGGGGCCCGACCTGATGCGCATCGGCGGACGGGCGCGGGGCAATCGCGCGCTACGTGGGCCCCCGCCGCGTCGTCGCACGTCGGCGGCGGGGCCGCAGTCAAGCCGCGGTCTGCCAGCCTTGCTCTGGTCGATCCAGAAGGGGGTTCAGCTGCTGATCGCGCCGGCGACGATGACGGCGCCCTCGCGTCGGCGATGGAGGTTTTGGAAGGAGTTCGACGCGCGCGCGCGGCCGACGCGCGAGGGTGGCCCGCATGGCACCATGCGACGCTGATCGCGCCCCCCCGAAACAAAAACACGCGCGCAAGGGCTTTCAGATGATTTCGGCATGCGGCGCGAGAGGCCCATTTGGCAAAATTCCATGAACAGGTTGAAAAGCGAATCGTTTTCTTAAGAATTCGCAAGAGCGCGAGCGCGGGCTTTCTAGAACATTGGTTTTGCGAAGCCATGTCTTTTTTGCATGGCTTCGCGACACTCGGTCGTGACGTCGTTGCGAAACCTGCGTTTTTGAAGGATGTAGGCATGCCCGCGCGACGACGCGCGCGCGTTTCGCTTCGTTGTTTGCAGAGGTTTCTTGCGACAGCACGCGCGCAAGGGCGTTCGAACGATTGTGACCTGCGCGCGCGAAAGCCTTTTTTGGCAGCATTATATGAAACATGTTGAACAGCCTGTCGTTTTTTTCAAGAATTCGCAAGATCGCGCGCGCGAGCTTTTCTGCAAATCCGCGCTGCGAAAGCATATGTTTTTATATGTTTCTTTGACACTCGATTTTGAAATCCTTACGCAACCGCAGGTGGTTGAATGATTACGCGGGATTGCACTTCGTCATTTGTTGTTAGGGGTTTTTGAACACTGATGATTTCTGAGCAACGAACGCGCGCGCGCATCGCGATCTGTTGCAAATGATGGTGGGGGGGGGGGGGGGGCGGTACCGGCTCGATGGGGATGGTATGAGTTCATATATCGGATGGGCGATGGGGCAGAATCAAATATACATTGCAATGCGAAATGGGGTGGGGATATTCCCGGGAGGGGGGGTCTTGGTCCAATTGATGTTTACGAACGAGTCGGCACACCCCATGCCGTGGCAAACATCCCACCCACCCACCCGCAACCTAGTCTGCAAAACCCACGCGGCGGCGATTGCGATGAGTGCTCGGCGCTGGCTGGTGCATCTCTGCGGCCGCGCCAACCCGCGCATGCGCTCGCGTGCAGCGGCCAGCTCGTTTGGCGCGACCGACGCGGCCGCGGTGGCGCTGCCCGCTGGACACATCCCAGCGGGCACTTCAGTGCGAGTCGGCGATTTGGGCGGGCGCGGTATCATGGCAGCGTATGGTTTGTGATGAAACGTGCGCGCGCATATTATATTTGGCAGAGGATGACGGGGGGGGTCGATCCCAGCCTGCCTGGGACGGGGCGACTTCATAGTTACGATGGACTTTGGGGCAGAATCGCATGCAAAGTGCAATGCGAAAAGGGGGCGGATAATCCCGGGGTATGTATGTATGTATATATATATATATACATACAAGAGAATCATGCGACGGCGATGGCGGCGACGGGCGGCTCCGCCCGCCGCACCGTATCACCCGATTCAGCACACCCCTCACACGCTTCGTGACCCCATAAGGAACCCCACAGAAGGCCCAAACGTCAGCGTTCGCATGTGGCCACTGCACCCATTTTGGCACACCCTTCAGACGCTTCGTGGCCCCATAGGAAGCCCCACCGAAGGCCCATATGCCAGCGTTCGCGTGCGGCCACGGCGCCCATTTTGGGACATACCTCATACGCTTCGTGGCCACATAAGGGGCCCCACCGAAGGCCCAAATGCCAGCGTTCGCATGCACCCGCCGCGCCCAGTTCGACACACCCTTCACACGTTTCGTGGCCCCAGAAGGAACCCCACCGAAGGCCCAAATGCCAGCGTTCGTATGCGCCCACCGCACCCATTTTTGCACGCCCCACGCACGTTTCGAGGCTCCACAGGGAACCCCTCCGAAGGCACAACTGCCAGCGTTCGTATGCGGCCACCGCGCCCATTTTGGCACCCCCGTCCCGCCCGTTGCGTGGCCCCACAAGGGGGCGCCACCGAAGGCACACATGCCCAGCGTTCGCATGCGGCCGCCGCGCCCATTTTGGTACATCCCTCACGCGCTTCGTGGTCCCAGAGGGAGCCCCACCGACGCACCGACGGCCCAAATGCTATCGTTCGCATGCGCCCACCGCGCCCACTTTGGCACACCCCTCACACGCTCCGTGGCCCCATAGGGAGCCCCACCGAAGGCCCAAATGTCAGCATTCGCACGCGCCCACCGCACCCATTTCGGCACACCCCTCACATGCTGCGTGGCCCCATCGGGGCCCCACCGAAGGCCCAAATGCCACCGTTCGCACGCGCGCACCGCGCCCATTTTGGCGCACCCATCACACGCTTCGCGGCCTCATAGGGAGCCCCACCGAATGCGGTGCATACGTATTATTTCTCTGATTATTCTTCTTCTTTTTCTTCTTCGTATGCTTCTCTCTCGCCATCCATACGCTCTCTGCACGTATGTATTGGCTATGGTTCCATCCTCTCTGTGTGTTCGCTTCTATCATGGTCCCCTTCCTCGCCTCGGGTGCATCCTCTCTATAGCCTCTCACATCCGTCCTCTGTCATGTCTCTCTTCCTCCCCGTTCACGATTCGCTCATCTTTCCTATCACTTTGTTCTATTCGTTATTTGTCCCTTTTCGGCGTTGGTTCGCCTCTTCTCGCATCTGCTACCCTGCCTGCCTCATGCGTCTCCGTCATTGCCCTTGTCATGTCCTCAGGGGAGGATTGGCCCAAACACATCGAATGTGAGGTACAGTATCCAGTGAGGCAACCCATCATGAGCAATCGAAGTCTTGATCGGTTGAGCGCTCGTTGCTGAAAGCCTGGTTGCAGTTGAAGCGAACAGCCGAAACTACCCCCGAAGCCAAGTCCTCAGCCAGTTCCGCAGCAAATGCCATACCGCCCGAAACCAAGCGAAAGCAGGTCATATCCACCTCTATTTTGGTTCAAGGCAGCATCTCTGAGAATTAGACTGCCAACATTTTTCGAGTCCCGCCCATCGGGTGCTGCTAGGAGTGCCCCTGCCCCCAGGATTTCCAAGGAGGCCCCCACGGCCCCCAGAGCACCTCTCACGAGGCCCAGAGGGCCCCAGGGGCTGCAAAATTGATCGAAAAGCTGGGGGCACCTTGGGCCAGGGGCACCTCTAGCAACCCCCGAGCCCAGCGACGCACTCAGTCTTGCCCCAACCATGCCGGCGCAGCGCAGGCTGCTCAGCAAGGCTCTCGCCCTGATCTTGGCTGCGTTCGCCTGTCGCCTGCACTCCCGTGGCGGTGCGGGCCACGCCTTCGCCCCTTCGGCGGCCACGCTGGCGGCAACCGCGCGGGCTGCAGCGGACCGCGCTGGCGCGGAGCGCGACGCAGACACGAGGATGCTGGAGGAAGCGCTCCGCGGTGCGGAGGCGGCATCCGCGCGGGCTGCAGCGGGCCGCACTGCAGCGGATCGCACTGACACGGGCGCCAGGACCCTCGAGGATGTGCTCCTCAGCGCGGCGGCCGCAGCTGCAGGTGCCTCCCGTGGCGGTGCGGGCTCTCCCTTCGCCACCTCCGCGGCCACACTGGCGGCACCCGCACGGGCTGTCGATGACCGCACTGACGCGGAGCGCGACGCGGACACCAGGGAGCTCGAGGATGCGCTCCGTGGCGCGGAGGCGGCCGCCGGAGGTCGGAGGAACTCCGAGCTCGAGCCGCGGCTTCAGTCAGGAGGCAAATTCGCGGAGGCGGTCCCGGAGACTGCGCTGAACCCGCCATGGGCAACTTGCTATGTGGAGGCTCAGCTGACTACAAAGTCTGTCATAGAGGAGTGGATCATCCGTGGCGAGAGTGAGGTGATCGATTCGTTCAGTGCTTGGCGCCGCTCATCTCAGGGGGCCGGGAGCATCAAGTGCGTGGACATTTCCACGGAGGACGCCCTGCAGGCCGAGTGCCTGGAGTGCGCGTTGACGTTCGCGGCAGGATCTTCGGATTGCATGGAGTCTGCAGCTCGCGGGCACGGCTTCTGCAAGAGCGGCGAGCTCCTGGTGGGCTGAGCACCATGCGTGTGGACCCCTGTGGCCGACCCCTTGGGGACCTTGGATGCCTCTCCCTGGGGCCAGTCGCTCGATTTTGGGCCGCGCGCGCTGTCTTGGACGCCCTCTGGTGCTTCGCGGCCACGTGGCAAGCACAGAACTGAGACCCAAAGGGGCCGTGTTGGGCCGTCTCTGAGCCTCCTGCGGCTTGCGGGGGACGCTTGGGCGTTTCGTGGGCCCTGTCGGGCCATCCTGGCTTGTGCCAGCAGGAGCGTTCGCTCCAGACTACGGGCACTTTGCCTGTTCACCGCAACTTTTTTCTGCGCGGTTCTGCTGATGTGCAGACAGAGAGCCTCGTCTGCCATCGTCGCCTGGCGGCACTGGATGTTCCTGGTGGCGCCTCGGGAGAGGGCAGGGTCCAGAGCCGCGGCTCCGGATTTTTCTTAGTTGCTGCTCGCAGCTGCTTCCAGTTAGTTTTTCTTGGTGTTTCACCTCAGGACTCCGGGGAGGCGATTTTGTCACGACTGGGGCCCTGGTGCCCTCGACCCCATCCATCCTTAGGCCCCGTTCTGCTCGCGGGTCACTGCCAGGTGACCTTTTGGAGCTCGAGGTCAGCTCCCCGAGGGCCCAAATATCGATGAGAGAGTACGTGCCCGTCGTGCTTTCTTCGCGGTGCCCCGGAGGTCTGGGGCTTCAGGGCCAGAGGTCCCCGATTTTGGGCGACGCGCCACGGGTTGCTGGAGGTGCCTCCTGGCCCAAGGTGCCCCCAGCTATTCGCTCCGTTTTGCAGCCCCTGGGGCGCTCTGGGCCTCGTGAGGGGTGCTCTGGAGGCCGTGGGGGCCTCCCTGGAGCTCTTTTGGGGGCTCCTTGGGCCAGGGGGCACTTCTAACAACACCCGGCAGCCCACGATTTTCTAGATGCCGCGCGCTCGTCGAGCGGGTCGGCTGGTCGGCTCCTCTGGAGACGGACTGATCGTGACCTCGAGGGGGGAGGATGCGATCCGGCGCACGGGGGTGCCAGGGCAGAAGACAGGATGCGGAGGAGGATATGGAGGGGAAGGAGGACGAGGCGAGAGATGAGTACAAGTTTGAGATGAATAGACCAGCTGACGAGGGAGAGCAACAGAAGGAGGAGGGGGGGTCGGGTGGTTTCACGCGACTGCCCCTCGTGCTCTGCATTGGGTCCCCCCTCTCTCCTCGAGTATTGATTTTTCATTTCATCCCTGGCGGGAAAGTGGGGCGTCGGGAACAGAGCGCTTGAGCTGCTGATTAAGTTTTCAACCGCTGAGTTTCTGGTGTGCGTAACTGGCCTTGGTTCCTAGATTTGGCAGGAACCGATCGAGCGCTTCCTGATTATATTGCCCTCAACAACGCTACTTTTGTCGTGGCGACCCGCGCCAGGTCCAATTCAAACGCCAGAAGATGCCTCCCATGCAAGCCCCACAAGCAGCCCCCATGTTCCAATTGCGCTGCCGGCGGGGACGGCTACCCCCCGGGAGTGTTTTGATGGACGCATCGCAGAATTCTCCGGGGGGGGGTTACGGCTCGGGGGGGGCGGTATCAGGGGGGAAATGGCTTGTGGCGTCGCGTCGCCCGCCAGGTGGGCATGGCTCTCGCGGTTTGTTCGTCGGGGTGCGTTTGTGCATTGTCAGCCCAGTTTTGAAGTTGTGGTGGTGCGCAAGCGTGGCCCTGCTGACCTCGCCAAGGAGTTCTGGTGATCGGGGCGGGCCAATTCTACCTCTGTGGCAATATTGTCGGCCATGCGAACGCGTCGTCGGAGCTTTCGGGCGGCTGGGCAGGAAAACGTTGATGACCTGAGGGGGGAGAAGCATCGCTGCAGCACCCCTCCCCCGCCCGTCCCTTTTCCCCCCCGCCCCCCCCCCATCCGTGGAAGAACGCCTCCGATGAGCTAACAGCAGATGTTCCCGAAGACCTCTCTGGGAACATCTGGGGTACCGCCGACATGCGTTACATCTTCGTTGCTTCGTTTGCGCTGCCGTGCTGTGCGGTGCGTGAGATATAGCATTGCGCGGCCTGAAGCAGAGGATAGGCCAGTACCGCAAAATGCTTGCCACAGGCCAAGGTCATGTTCCTGGAGGCCTCTCCGGGAGCATGATTTGATTGGCGATGCCGGACCGCCAATGTATGGTGAAGGCCTTACGGCCGGTGCCGACGACCCTGAAGGCGGGACTTCCCCCGGGACCCCGGGGCTCCCCCCCGGGACCTCGGGGCCGGGGCCGGGGGTCGGGACCGGGGCCAGGGTCGGGGCTGGGGCCAGAAAAAAGGGAAGGGAGTCGGCTTAACTACGACGTTTCCCTTTTTTCTGTTCGTTCCTGAATTTTCTTGGGACTTGCGACGACGACGACGAAAACGACGGTAACAGCGTCTCACACAAGCCGAAGGGTCGGCGGATTGCAAAGCCCTTTGTTTTATTCCATTTGTTTTCGGGGCACTCGACCTTGAAACCTTTCTACAAAACCGAAGGATGTTTGAAGAATTCCAGCATGCCCGCGCGACGGCGCGCGCGGGTGGACTTCGTCATTTCTTTTGCAAGGGGCTCTTGAAAACTGATGCTCGTTGATCAACGAGTGCCGGCGCATAGTATTTTTTGGGCAGGCATGAGGGGGGCCGATACCAGCTGGACCAGGATGGTATAAGTTCACATTTCAAATGAACGATGGGGCAGAATCATGTGTAAATTGCGGTGCCCCAGGGGGGGGCGATAATCCGGGGGGGAATTTGTTCTTTTAAGAAATGTTCCAAGCGATGGGCGGCGACGGGGCGGCGACGACGACAACATGGCCGCCAGACCGCCAGGGAGGCCCAGACGACTGGCGGCGGCGAGGCGGCGACGGGGCGGCTACGGCGACAACATCGCTGCCAGAACGCCAGGCAGGCCTAGACGACGGGTGGCGAGGAGGTGGCGACGGGGTGGCGACGGCGACAATACAGCTGCCAGACCTCCAGCCAAGCCAAGTTCCTTAGAACAGAAATGAATAACCCTACATTCAAACACTTTTTGGCGGCGGCTACACACACACACACATATATATATATATATATATATATGTATGCAAATGCTGGAGTAAAATTTCTACCAATCTGCCGGGAGAGGCCAGCGCCCTGCGAACCGGTGGCGGCATGCGCTCACAAGAATAACAGATGAGTGAGACATCTCTATATCTGTATATAGATGAGACAAATAAATACAGAGAGGGAGAGAGAGAGAGAGAGACAGTGAAAGAGTTGAACAGGGAGGGGCTTTGAGGAAAAGGAGGAGGAGAAGGAGGAGAAGGAGGGCAGGAGGACAAGGACGAACGAGGGGGACAGAGAACGGGCAAGATCGGCGCGCATCATACTCGAGCTGGCTTGCCGGCTCCTGTTATGGGTAGACGGCATTTGATTGGGGAAACGTGATGGCAAAACGAACGGGATACAGTCAACCCGCATGGTAAGGATGGGCAACCTTCTCAAGGGTACCCTTGCTTTCTTGCCTCCTCGGGGGCGTCCCAGGCCCTTGCATCCCTATCGCGCATCCTTACTACACGGGTTGTCTGTAAGCTCTGCCGCGGCGGCGCGAGAGAGGGTGCAGCTTAGGATGGGGGGCCTACGAAGACCCCGGGGCTCTCGTAGAAGGCGTGGGGCGTCTGGATTCCGAGTGGCCGAGTCCTTGGAAGAAGCCCAAGGCCTTCTTGGAAGACCACCCCCCTCCAGCCCTGCTCCCCTTGCGTGTGTCGCCAGTCCGCCGCCCTGGCCTCTTCTTCTCCGTCTCCCTCCGCTCCTAGTCCCCTCCCTCCGCGCCTCCTCTCTCCTCCCCCTTCTCCATTGCCTCACCTCAAAGCTGCGGCTGTGGCCGAATCAGAGTGCCGTTCACGTGCCTTCTGGACACGCGGCGTCTTCTTCTTTCAGTATATGGCGTCGTGAACAAAATCATGGACAGACCTCCTGGCCCCTTCCTTCTGCAGGCTTTCTCAAGCTGGCTTGGGCACCCGGATCGACACGGGGCAGAAACGGCCGTTGTTTTGGTTAGATCACGGTGCTTGGATGAGAAGTGTCGAGGATGGCAAGTTTGCATCAACATAAGTTGTCGGATGTCCCCGTGGGTTTCTTGGGATGGGCGTTGGACCATCCTCGCGGCGCCCTGTGCGTAAGGGAGGGAGGTCCATCGCCGAATCACGAATTCCGTGCGGGCCTCCGAAAGCCTGTGTGCATCCAGACGTGTTTTCTTGGAGAGAGGGAACCGTGGCGGGCAAGATCGGCGCGAATTCGACGCCAGCGAGGCTTGTGCAGTACAGAGCCGCCTCGCCCGCTCGTTGGCTCCCCTCGTTGCGACGCCCTGGGGCTCCACGGCCTCTGGTTCCACCTGGCGCGTGTCGCCGGTGCGGAAAATGGAGAGGCGCTGCTGGCTCTCCTCGACTGCATGCAGAGGAGAGGCAGAGACCACCGCCACCGAGAGCCCATTGGGGGAGGGTCCCACCCCAGGGCGGCGGCACGCCCGAGCGTCACCCAGTACCGGACGTCGCTCAGTCGTGCCACCGCCTCTGCGGTGGGACCCTCCCCCAATGGGTTCTCAGTGGAGGTGGTCTCTGCTCGTCCTTTCAGGTGCACGCAAGAGTGGCTGTTTGTCGGAGCGACCTTTGGTGTAAGATCGCTCGCCCCCCCCCCCTCCTCCCCGACCGCTGGATGATGCGATGTGACGGTAGCTGCTTGCGCGCTGGGTTTTGCCCTCCTCCCCGCACTCCCCCGCCATCAGTGCAATTGGAGGTTCCAAGGCAGCTTCGGAGGGAGGGGGGAGGAAGAGAGGAGGAATGAAGAGCAGGTGGAGGAAGAGGAAAAGGAGTATCTCCCCGTGGCGGGGATGGGTTCTTGCATGATGCCTTCTCTTTCTCCTCCCTCCTCTGCGCTTTCTACAAGGCCGCATGCCAAAGATTACTCTTGCCCAAGCTCGCTCTTGAATGTAGTTGATCTCCCGTTCCTCCTGGTCCTGCTCCCGCTCCTGCTTGTCGCCGTCGTCCTCCCATCCTTCGTCCTTCCCACTTATTTGGGAGGGGAGGGGTAGGATGTCGCGAGTGCATGTCGCCTCTCTCCTCTCCATTTCATCCATTCTCGCATATTCCCATTCTCCTCTGTCGTACCCTCTCCTCCCTGCTGAGACATCGTTCGTCTTTCATCTCTCTGCTTGTCTGTTTTTCTCTCCTCTCTTCTCGTATGTTTTCTTTTTTTCTCGATTGTGTATGTTACATCATGGTATGATCGTGTATCGTATACCGTGTCTTCTTCCTGCTATATATCACACATGTTGTGCCGTCTCGTTTCTATTTTATGTTGTATTTTCTCGGCTGGATATTCTATATTATCTCTTCTCTATTATCTGACCTCCATTCTCTATTACAGTAGCTCTCTCTGTATATATTCCCTTGACATCTCTTTCTCCCTCCCTCCGTTCCTCTCTCTATCTATATATATATAGTTCCCTCCCCCCTCTCTCTATGCATTGCTGTGTGTTTCGTTAGTGTCGTTATGCATGTGTATCTATATGTATAGATCGTTATCTCTATCTCCCTTTATGTTTTTTGTTCTCTCTCTCTCTCTCTTTCTCTCTCTCTCTCTCTCTTTCTTTCTCCATTTTTTTATAATACATACATGTATACATACAGTTGGGGGCGCGCATCAAGAAACCCCATATGCTTTTCGTCAGGGTGTCCTGGGTGTCTTTGCTCCTCGCGGTGCGCGGTGACTTCCCGCGGCCGCTGAAGAAGCTGTTGCGGTCAGGGTGCTCCAGGTTTCCCCTCGTGTGCACCTCGCGCACGGGTTCTCAGGTGTTGGTGTCTTGCGAGGGTTTCTTGCGGCCGTGCCCGCACTGTATATGTATATATATATATATGTATATTTCTCTCTCTCTCTCTCTCTCTCTCTCTCTGTATGTTTTTCTCTTCGTTCGTGCCGTTCATATGATCTTCTCGCGTTTGTCCTCGCCGTTTCTTCTCCAATGCTTTCCTGCCTGCCCCCCTTCTTCTTATCAGTTGTCTTGTCATCCTTACCCTAATGCAGAAACGCCCAGACAAAGCAATGCTAAGGCAACGGCAAGCTAGGTTAACTCCTGGTTGGCCTAACGAAAACTTGATAGGCTCAAGTTTTGCGAAGACAGGCTGGTCCACAAGCTAATATCTAGTGACCTTCGGTCCCATCCCGCCACCGTGCCTGGTGCACAGGGCCAGGGGTCTCTTGTATGCCTGTTGGGGTTCTTGGGCTGCCTCTCGGGGGCCACTCGGAGGCTTCTTGCGTGGACGCATGGGGCCTATCCAGGACCTCTGAAGGGGGCTCCTGGAGGCTTCTTGGGCGCTTCTGAGTGGCGCGTTTGCAGGCATGTCTCGGGGGGGGGGGGCGCTACATGTAAGGAAAAGGTTACCAAGGCAAGTTCGAGTTCTCCCTCTTGGAGCCTTGGCCTCTTGGGCTGGCTGTCTTGCGGGCGTCTTGGGCCGCCTTAGGGGCCATCTTGGGCCGCCCAAGGGCTCTCTTGTGGGCCTTTACATTGTTTTTGGGCGATATTAGAGGGCCTCTACGGCCGTCTCTGGGGCCCTGAACCTCGAAAGCGCAAGTGCGCGAAAATCTGTCATGTTAGCCGAAGTGGACCCCAAGAGGTAGGCTCATGCACCTTCGATGTGTAAGGTTCGCATTTCAAGTTATGCCATTCGTTATGCGTGCTGCTGCAAGCTATGTGGTGAAAGATACGGTGAAAGCTGTGTGAAGGAAGCTACGTGGAAGCTGTGTGGTACCACCAGTGGTGCAAATGTTGTAATGCGAGCTATCTCGTTCAAGCAACGTGGTGAGCATTGCGTGATGCAAGCCATGTGACGCAATACATGCAGTACAAGCTATGCGTTACAAACTATGTGATACATTCTGCGTGTGGTGTAACGTATGTGTTGCAAGCTATGTGGCCTAAGTTACGTGGTGAACGCTATGCGATGCACGCTATGTGATGCAAGCCAGGTGATGGAATCTATGTGGTGCAAGCTACTCGGTGCGAGCGATGTGGTGCACCCAGCCGAGAGGAAGGATGAGAGATGGTTTTGTAGCAATGCGGCCACGCACTCAAAAGTGCTGGGCTTGCAGCTCGAGCCAGGCAGCCACCCGCTGGCATCCTGGGCTGGAGTCCCAGGACGCCTCCAGGCACGCGGAGCGGCTTCTAGGCCAGGGTAAAAGCGAGGCCGCAGGCGAGCGGCGTCAGAGCGCACGCCTGCTCTCGTGGGCGCCCCACGCCCAGTCCACGCGAGTGCCCAAGGACGGTCTGGCGACAAGCCCTGCCAGACTCTCAGACCAGCCCAGGGCGGCGCCGCCGAGGCTTCGGACCACGCCACGACGACGGCGAGGCGCGGCGCCCCGCGCGCAGCGCGGTCAGACGTGGTGAGCCACATAAGGGCCCGCCACCGACAAGCAAGGCAGCCGCAGCGAGCACGCGCAGGCGAGGCGGGCAGCAACCCGCCCAGCCGAAGGCGTTGGTCGCCTGGAGGGTCGGGCGGCCGAAGCCCATGTCCTGGACCCCCCCAAGCAGGAGGCGCAGAGAGTCGGCACAGGTGGTTCCGTGCCGGGCAGGCGGCAGTGGACGGCGTAAAGGCCCAAGCCTCGCGCCCTCGGCGGCCCCCGCCGGCCCAAGCGGGAGCAGGGACTCGCTGGCTGCCGGGTGGCCGCGGCGCTGGCTTGTGCGGCTTGCGCCCACGCGCCCGAGGAGACGCCGGCGGGCCCCCCCCACCCCCTGGCCCCTCGCGCAGTGCTGCTCTCCTCCAGCTGGTCACGCCGAACAGAGAGTGCACGCACTGTTTGGGGATGAAATGTCACTTAGGGCTCTAGGTGGTCATCATAGGGGCCCTCGTGGGGCGTCTGGGCAGCCTCTTGGGAAGTCTGGAGGGTATTTGGGGCGTCTTGGGGCAATATAGGGCTGACTCGTTGCCCTCTTGGACCGTGCCAGGGTCCTGTTGGGACCCTCTTGACCAGTCTTGGCGCTGTCTGGCCTCCTGGGCAAGTCACCCGACCCGCCCCAAGAGTCACGCGAGCCGCCCCAAGAGTCATGCGAGCAGCCCCAGAACATCTGGCAATTGAAGACGCGAAGGGACATGGGGACACTACACTCGACGGCGCGGTGGCGGATACAGCGGAAGCCATAGATCATGCCGAATATACAGACGGCCGAGATGTTACACTTGGCAAGTGCAAATCATAGCCTTCCTTGGCTCAAGGCAGCACATCCGTGAATCAGACTGTCAGCATTTTTCGAATCCCGCCAGCCGACGAACTCATTCTTGCCCTGAACATGTTGGCGCAGCGCAGGCTGCTCAGCAAGGCTGTCGCCCTCATCCTGGCAGCGTGTGCTTGCCGCCTCGCCTCCCGTGGCGTTGCGGGATCTGCTTTCGCACCCTCCGCGGCCACATTGGCGGCACCCGCGCGGGCTGCAGCGGACCGCGCTGCCGCGGAACGCGACGCGGACGCAATGATGCTGGAGGATGCGCTCCGCGGCGCGGAGGCGGCCGCTTCCTCCGCCTCACGTGGCAGCGCGGGCTCTACCTTCGCCTCCTCCGCGGCCATGATAACCGCATCCGCAGCGGACCGCAGTGACACAGACGCTAGGATGCTCGAGGACGTTCTCCGTAGCGCGGAGGCCGCCGCTTCCTCGGCCTCGCGTGGCGGTGCGGGCGCTGCCTTCGCTCCCTCGGCGGCCACACTGGCGGCACCCGCACGGGCTGTCGATGACCGCAGTGACGCGGAGCGCGACGCGGACACCATGGTGCTCGAGGATGCGCTCCGTGGCGCGGAGGCGGCCGCCCGAGGTCGGATGATCTCCGACCTCGAGCCGCGGCTTCAGTCCGGAGGCCAATTCGCGGAGGCGGTCCCAGAGACCGCGCTGAACCCGCCATGGGCAACTTGCTACGTGGAGGCCCAGCTGACCACGAAGTCTGTCATCGAGGAGTGGGTCATGCGCGGCGAGAGAGAGGTGATCGAGTCGTTCAGCGCATGGCGCCGCTCATCCGAGGGGGCTGGGAGCATCAGGTGCGTGGACACCCCCACGGAGGACGCTCTGCAGTCCGAGTGCCTGGAGTGCGCGTTGACGTTTGATGTATCCGCGGAGGGCATGTTGACGTTGACGACAGGACCTTCGGACTGCATGGAATCTGCAGCTCGCGGGCACGGCTTCTGCAAGAGTGGCGAGCTCTTGCTGGGCTGAGCACCTTCCGCATGGGGCCGTTGCGCTCGTGCGCACGGCACCACTGGCGAAGTCTTGCGCGCACGCCTTCTGGCAGTGCGGCTGCAGGTCGTGCTGGACTGGGCGCATGTTCCTGGCACCCAGAGCCACTGCCAGCGCCTTGCGAGATTCACGGGCTTCACGGAGCCGTGTCAGGGGGGCTGGTTGGTAGAGGGGCCCCCCTTCCTCTCGTGCTGGGGTCAGGCTGACGTGAGTCCACCAGACAAACTCCCTCCACTAACTAGAGGGCCAATTCCCTCTTCTTCGGTTCATGTTGTTCGGGGGCCATTCTCGAACGAGAAAAGCTGCATAGACATACACTTTCGGAGCTCCGCCTGGGCTTCTCGGGTCTGCCATGGGCCCCCCCTGGCGGCGCCTCCGGCACCGCCCCTGACGCGCTCCGCACGCGAGGGAAGGGAGTCCAGCGCCGATCCAAGCAATCCGCGCGGACCTCCGACAGCTTATGCTTAGGCTGGATTTTCCCCAAACAGTGCTTGCACTTAGAGGCTTTCATGTCTGTTCTACGGACTTGGCCTGATTTCCGGTCTGACGGCTATGTTGTCGCCGTCGCCGCCCCGTCGCCGCCCCGTTTCACCCCGTCGTCTGGGCTTAAGATTACCGGTCTGGCGGTTATATTGTCGCCGTGGCAGCGCCGTCGCCGCCTAAATTGTACAGCATAGATTGCACCGCATAGATTGAACTGCACGTGTTGCACCACACAGATTCTCCTTTCTTAAAAGAAGATAGGTTCTACCACCCTCCCCCTGCGGTTAAAGACCCCCCAGGAACCGATCAAATCACAGGATTCTGACCCAATGTCCATCCGACCTGTGAATTCATATTATCCCAGCCGAACCGGTATCGCCTGCCTCGCCATCCTTTGCAAAAAGTACTATGCGCGCGCATTCCTTTATCCCAAATCATGAGCTTACAAAAGCTCTTTGCAAAATATGGGGCGAAGTGCACACGCGCGCGTCGTCGCGCGTGCATGCAGAAATCTTTCAAACAATTTTGATTTCGGAAGGATTTCAAAATAGAGTTTCGAAAAAACGGGTTGCAGGCGCAGGAGTACAAGCAAAAACCACTAAACCGATAACCAAAATCATTTATCGATTTATCTGTTCGTCGACCGATAAGCCGACATTGTTATATCGATTTACTGGTCGATATCGCACGAACCGGTAAACCAATAAACCCGTCCTATGGGCTTTCAGTTCCGACTGCGTCTACCGGTTTATCGGTTTATCTGCGCATTTGACGCGTAGCTATGCTTCAGCCCTGAGGACACCGCCCTAACATCTCGGGCTGCGCAATTGTTTTTACGGTTTATCGGTTTATCGGTTCATTCGGTGCGTAGCCACGCCCTTGCCATCACACCACCGCTGAACCCGTCCTTCGCCCCCGATTCAGTTTTGATCGCGTTTGTTGGTTTATTGGTTTATTCGGTGCGCGAGCCTTGATTCCGCAGCCCCAACCTTGCAACCTCAGCCCCATTATCAGTCTATCTGCTTCTTCGGGTTCAGTCGGGAGGCAGGCGGTTCATCATCTGTGCTCGTTCTGGATCGGTATCATCCGTCCTGGACGGAGTAGTGAACACTATACGGCTGGTTTCTCCAGAGGCTTCTCCGGTTTCTCCGGCTTCTCCGGCATTTCCGGCTTCTCCGGCTTTTCCGGTTTCTCCGGGTTTTCCGGCTTCTTCGGCTTCTCCCCTTTCGGTTTCTCTGTATTCTCCGGCTTCTCATGCATCTCCGGCTTCTCCAGTGTCTCCGGTTTCTAGAATGTTTCCGGCTTCTCGGGAGCATCCAGCTTCTCCGGCTTCTCCATGATGCCAGCCCACTGGCTTCTCCGGTATCCCTGCATGGGGTTTTCTCCAGCTTCTGTGGTTTCTCCGCTCCGGCTTCTCCGATTTCTCCGGCTTCTCCGGCATCTCCGGTTTTCTCGCTCTTACTCTCGAGACTTCATTTGATTATAAAAGCGACAACGCGAACGCCAACTGCACTTTACGGCTTCAAAAGCAGGAAACGCTCGCCGATTTCCAAGATCGAACTTCGGACCTGAACTCGTCCAACCACCAACCGACCTCCGCCGCCACAGAAATACGAATATCAAGACGACGATTTCAATTTCCTCCATGGTTTCAAACAGCAGAGTATACGCCAAATTTCAAAATATGGTTTCCTTTACTCCAAGGCGATTCGTCGCAGTGTTGCGAGCGCTCGCGGAATTATGGTCGCCAATACGTCCGCCTGTGGACGTAGCCGTGGGCGTCAGACAGTCGATCGACGCGTCGTTCACGCTCCTGGTGACGACTCAAAGTCAAGGATCCGAGGCCTCGTCTACTACGACACCGGGGCCCTAGAGTGAGGTCAAGAGCAACAGCTCAGGTGAGGTAGGCACTATGGTGACCCTGTCATGCGCCGTATGCCAGGGATTGGGCCAGAGGCCCATGGAAACACCCGATTGGCTACCGTGGCTACCCATACCTTTGACGGGGCCCAGCGCAGTGATGAGGCCGGGTTTAGTTCGGCCGGTAACAGCGTTACCGACGACCTCAAGCCAGAACGGCGATTGGACAACATAATTAGGTCCAAACGCCGAGACGTCGAGCGAATTCACCGACGAGGAGGAGCACATCCAGGACCACCATCCTCGTCGATTTCGCGGTTCGCTTACGAGTCAGCGGCATTGGTGGACCCCTGGGCTCCATTTTGGATCTGGGGCCCGTAGCTGCAGCTCCCGTGCCCGATTATTTCGCGGTTCTTTGCGATTGCGTGTGTTTTCTTGCGGATAAAGCCATCTACGCTCCTTCTCTTTATTTCCAACTTCCCATTTATCGTCCGCCTATTTCTCATATCCCCTCCGCCCCTCCCCTGCCCTCCCCCCCTCCTCCTCTTCCTCCTCCTCCTCCTCCTCCTCCTCCTCCCCCTCCTCCTCGTCCTCCTCTTCCTCCTCCTCCTTCTGACGACAGACATCGTCGCCTCGCTGAGTTTCGCGGCCGAGGCTCCGCGGGACAGGCTGGTCGTCGTGAGTGGGGGCTTCATTTTTTCCGAGGCGGACTCTGTTGCTGCGCTCGCCATCTCTGGCGCCGCGGCGGTCGGCGCGCCAGCACCACGCGCGCGCCTCGCTCTGGCGCGTCGCGCTGGGGAGGATGCTGGAGTTTGAAGGGGAGCAGCCGACCCACTTCGTCCGCGACCTGAGTTCGGAGGCCATCATCGACAGGGTGTGCTTCTCGACGCCGGGCTGGCTGGCGCGCCAGCGTTACGTCACGTCTGCGGTGCTCGATCCCGCGGCGACGGATGCGGATGAAAATATGTCCGACCACGCTGCGGTGATTGTGGCAATTGCTGCTCGTGCTCCCAAGCCTCCATCGGATCGTGCGCTGCCGAAGCAAATTTGCCAGGAACCCTTCTTTGCTCGTCGTCTTCAGGAGCTGCGCGAGGCGAGCGATTGGGCCTCGATGTCTCCTCCGTTCCGTCTCGAGCAGTTTAAGTACTCGCTGAAGGAAGCGGGCTGTGAGGCCCGTGATGCAGTCTTTCGTGATCGGCCCAGTCACCTTCGGACGCTGTTATTGTTGGCACGGTCTCTTGCTCGGACTGCGTGGAGGAATGATCGGGTCTTGGCTGAGCGGCTCATGTCGCCGCACCCTGTGGCAAGTGATCACATATGTCTCTCGGCGGCTGGCGTTGAGTTGCGCTACCCCCCCCCCCGCCACGCACACACACACACACACACACACACACACACACACACACACACACACACACACACACACACACACACACACACACACACACACACACACACACACACACACACACACACACACACACACACACACACACACACACACACACACACACACACACACACACACACACACGCACATCTTCCAGGAATGGTCGTCGAAGGCGCAGCGAGATACGGCGGAAGTTGAGAAAGAAGAAAGAGCCTCGCGTATGAAGTCTGGCTCCAACCCTCGGCAGCTTCGCCTCATGGTTTGGAAAGGCGTGCTCGCCTCTGGTCTCCTCATGGGCGTAGGTTGGATCTCTCGGGCATCATCTCACCAGATGCTAGTCTCGTCGCCGACCCTGATGCGAGGATCACCAAGCTTTCGAAATATTGGAAACCTGCGTTCTGGCGGAAACCCTGGGACCGACAGTTGGCAGCGGAGTATGTTCCGAGGCTGATTCCTGAGCTTCCTGACATTCCCTTACCTCCTCCTACGCCTCGTCTCCTCCGACGCGTTCTCGAACGCGCTCATGAGTCGGCCACGGGCGTCGATGGGATTCCGTATCGCGCGTGGTTGGCCTCGCTTGTTGGCATCGAGATCTTTTGGTTCTTGCTGGGCATGCGTTGTTCGCAGCCGCCAATATCACGTTGCAGGCCTTCTACCCTAAGTCGATTACAGACAGTGAGTTACGGGATGGTCAGTGCGCGCGCGCCCCTGACAAGATACGTGTACTCGGGTTGCGCAACACTGATGTGAAAGTGCTCTCGGCCACGGTGAACGCTGCGATGCGACCGCTCCTGCAACTCGCCGCGCCGCGCCGCCGGCGAGGGCTTGTGCCGGGGAGGAACTTTGGCACGCACATCCTCGAGATGGTTGTCTCGGCTCGGCCGCTGCCCCTCGCTCCCCGCGGCCCCCTGGACTTCCCCGCCATGTATTCCCTGGACTTCGGCCAGGCCTTCCCTTCTCTGAACCAGGAATTCCCCCCCTTTGTCCTGGAGCTCTTGGGCCTCCCGCAGGGCTTCCTGGAGTTCGGTCGGTTCCTGTGCTCGTCGATCGAGGGGCTTGCGCCTGTCCGTGGGATCTTTCAGCGGATCTACTGGCTTAGAAGTGGCATCATGCAGGGGCGCGGGCTCTCGGGGGCGCCGTTTGCGCTGGGCCCCCCGGTCTTCCTCGAGGGCCTCCAGGCATCGATCGAGGACCCCGCCGTGGGCCTGGTGAGGGCCTGCGCGGACGATATTGGTGGCACGTTGTCGAAGCTTGTGTACTTGGAGCGCGTCCATCGCGCGATGTCGGTCGCGTCGGCCATCGCCGACCTTGGGCTGGAGATTGCGAGATGCAAGATCGCGCCGCTGTGCGCCAAGTTCTCGGAGCAGCTTCCCCGGGTGATCTCAGAGGCGATCGCTGTCAGGATTCCAGAGCGGCCCTCGTTCGACGTCGCCCCGTCCCTGGCTGATATTGGGATCGATTTGGGCCCCGCCGCGGGCCCGGAGGCTTCTTGGACCGACCCCGCGGCGAAATGTCGGCTCAGATCCGCTGCGATCGGTCGGGGGGCCACGCCCGCCAGTTTCTCTTCCATCCTCTACAACACTCGCGCAGTGAGCACCGTATCGTATGTCGCGCAGTTCGGGTGGATGCCGCCTGCCCTGCTGAAGCATGAGATCGCGGTGCTCTCGCAGGTCTTCAGGGCCCCGCTGGGTGTCTTCGGCCTCTCCGCCTGGGGACAGCTCGGCCGCTGGGGCGGGCCTCAGATTGTTCATTGGATGCACTTCAACGCGGCGTCGATTGCGCGGGCGGCGCTCCACGCCTTCCCCGAGCATGCGGTTTTGAGGGGTGAGCTTCGTGCGCGGCGGCGAGGCCGCTTTTGCGCGCGCTGGACGCGTTGCGGACAGGTGCTGCATACCCCAGCCTCTGGCAGGCGCCCGCCTTTGTCGAGGTTTTGGCGGGCGCGATCGCGGGGCGTGCACCCTCGCAGGCCTCGGGGCCTGCCCCTGTGCATGCTGCGCCCGCGGCCCGCGGTGAGCTGCTTGAGGCGGTCGGGCGACGTCCTCGGCCTCAACGTGCTGCGCGCCGCGCTCTTCGTGCGGCTGCTCTGCGTGATGATCCTCTGGGGTGACTGCTGTCGCTGCGGCTGCGGAAGCTGCTCGGTCGGCATGGTGCGGCGCTTGCTGGCATGGATTGGGTCCAGGTGCAGTCGTTGCTCGCCCGCTGCCCTTGCTCGTGGTCTTGGGCCGTGCTGTGGGCACGGGCTGGCGGCTGGTTGGCCTCGTCGGGGTTGCCCCCCCCCCCCCCCCCCCCCTGGGCGCCGTGGTTGCGCTTTCGGATGTGTCGGCCGCCCTGGCCCCCTGCGGCGATATGCTCGATGTCGACCGCTTCGCGGCGCCCTGCGGGTTGCGCTGGCACGGCCTCTTGCGCTTCCCACCCTCGAGCGGCGGGCGCTGGCGCCGCCCTCGACGTGCGCTGCGGCCACGATGGCGGCGGCAAATGCTATGTGCAATGTGGCGCGCACGACTCTTGAGTGGCCGCTTACCTGGCGACAAGCGGTGTCGCGTGCGGTGGCTGGCGTTCGCTCGACGCAGATGGCCTCGCCGCTTCGCCTCGACGCCGCTGAGCGGGACTCCTTAGCCGTGCGGTGGCCTGCGGGCGTGCGCCGCCGCCGTTCGGGTTCCTCGCCCTCGTCGTTTTCTTCGGGGGCGTCGTCGGTTCCCTCGTCGCCCCCGCCCGCGCGGGCGGCCCCCTCGTCGCGCCCCCCTCGCCTTCGTCGCCTTCGTCGGGGGCGACGCGTCGGCTGAGGCCCTGGTCTCCGAGACACTCTCCGAGGCTGACGCCTATGGTGTCGGACCCAGAGCCGTCGACACCGAGAACCCTGATTGCGACGCCGCCTCGGTCGCCCTCACCGCCGCCCCTGAGTGTGGCGCCTTCTTCGCGTGATGCGCCGACCTCGAGTGTTGCGCCGTCGACGCGAGTTGCGCCGTCGTCGAGAGTTTCGCCGCCATCGAGAGTTGCGCCGTCTACGAGAGTTGCGCCGTCCTCCTCTTCTGGCGCGAGTTCTGGTACAGGAGCTGGGGGCGCCCTCAGATTGCCCCAGATGTGTGAACGCTGTCGGCAAAATGCGCACGCTGCCCCTTTTCCGATTCCGTTTTCCGCACCGCCACTTCTCTTTTTCGGCCCTTCGCTTCTGAGTGCTGCCGTTGCGGCCGCTGCTTCCCCCTCGCTCCTCGCCCCCGCCTCGTCGCCCAGCCGTTCCCGATATAAATGCACGGCGCTCCGCACGACGCCCTGCGAATCAGCCGCCGCCCCCGGCACGCCCCAACCCCGCTCGTGCCCTCCTGGTGCTGCTCCTCCTCATCCTCCGCATGTGGATGATATGAATATAACATCGGCCATCCGTGAATCGTCAACTCCGGCTTCGCCGCGGGCTGCGCGACCGCCTGCAGGCGCGCCCTAGCTTCCCCCGCCGGGCGCAGAGGCCGCTTGGGGCGGGTGAAGTTGGCGAGGATTGGGGACTCCCTCCTTACGCTCGCCCCCTCTTCTTCTTCGTATTCCTCGTCGTCCTCTTCCATATTCCGCCCCCTCTCCTCCTCGTCCTCCTCTTCTTCCTCTTCCCCCCTATTCGTCATCCTTCCTTTCCTTCTTGGGCAAGGCGACTTCTCCCGCCTTTTTTTCTTCTGCGCGCCCCCCCCCCCCCGCCTCTCACGTCGCCAACGCGGCTGTTTTGGAGCGGGCTGGCGGGGGTCTGTTTTTGGTCCGCGACTCCAAGGCGAGAGACAGGGAGCGAGCACAACGTCCGGGGCGCGGCACGTAGATAATTGGCGCGAGATTGCCGTGGATTCCAGCGGACAACACACCAACGGGTTTGGTGGGGATCTGCGAAGCGCCAACAATTTCAAAATATGGTCACCTCTACTCCTGGTGCACGGCGCCGTCTAATCCCCCCCCCCCCCCCCCTCTGCCCCATAAGCCGTCGCTGCGTCAAGTGTCCGCTGCGGCGCAAGCGGCAGATCGCAGCCGCGGCGCAAGCTGCCGCCGCGGCAGCATCATCGGCAAAAACCGCAGACGCGATGTCCTCGGAAGAGGGGAAGTGTGGGACTTGTTTTTAGCGGAACTCGACAATTGAACCGATATCGACAATCTTGGTTGCTTGCACACGCACCACAAGCATTGCGTTGACGCGCGCACGAGCGCGCGCTGCGTGGAGTTCGCCAACCTCACATACCCAGAGTGCAGGACCACGGGCCGCTAGCTCCAGTCGATGGAAGCCCGCGCGCAGCAGCGGGCAGTCGTTTCTCCGTTCGGGCAGGCGCAGTCTACGGACCCCCGCGCACGCGCGGGCAGGCGCGCCGCTGTCTTCCTGACCCCCGCCACCCAAGGGTGGTAGCGTGAGATCCACAGGGTTATCCGCTCGAGGTCGCCGCCTTCCCGCGTCCTGGCCGAGTCGCCAGTCGAGCCGCCCGAGTCGCCCATTGCGGCCGTAGTCGCGGCCGAGTCGCCCCGCGGCAGCGGGCTGCCCCAGTCCGTCTCGCCGTCGCAGACGCAGCCATCGCAGCCGCGCCGCCCTGCCATCTCGGATGCGGATTTCGACATCACGCGCGCGGAACATGAGTCGAATGGCGGTGATGGGGCCCCGGTGCCAGACCCGCCCATGGTTGCCACTGCGGTTCTCGACGCCGTGCTGGGCGCCGCCTCTTTCCGAACCCGACGGATCTCCCCGGCGGTTTGCAGGCTGAGCGGGGGGCCCGAGAGACAGTCGAGATGTGGCTGGACGAGATGTGGCGGACCCCAGGGATCGCAGGGAGGTGGGAACAGATCCCGCCCTCTCGGTTCGTCTTCTGCCCCCGCGCCCTTTCCGCGCCGCAGTCGCCGCGGTGGCGCCCCGCGAGGGCTGGCGGCCCGAAGCGCCCATGCAAGGCGCCACGAGTAGCGCGGGCTGGCTCGAGCACCGCGCCGCAGCGCAGGAGGAGACCGCCGACGAGACGCACTCCCGCAAGCCGACGACTGCGATGTTCGGCGCGGCCATGCCGCCCGCTCGCAAGACCTTCCTCGCCGCCTTGGTCTAGGCGCCGACGAGGGGCAGCGATTCTTGGAATGCGCCGGCGGGGGCGCCGCGCTGAGGGGCTCGTTGATCTGCGTCGCGTCGCGCGAGCGCAGGAGCCCGTTTCTCCATTGCTTGGGGCATGGCGGGCGTCGTGGCCCCCGGCCCCCCCCCCACTATGACGCAGCGCCCCCCCCCCTCCAGTGCGCTCCGGGCACTGCCCGCAAGTTCGCTCTGAGCACTGCCTCTGTGCGCAGTGGGGTCCGCGTAGGTTTCCGCGTAGGAATCCGCGTAGGAGTCTGGTCCGCAGTCGTCGTCGTCGTCGTCGTCGTCGCCGTCGTCGTCGTCGTCGTCGTCATCGTCGTCGTCGTCGTCGCTCGTGGCTTGTCGCTCGTCGCTCGTAGTCGTCGTGCGCGCGGACGCTGCTGAAGTTTGTTTATCCCAACCATCCTGTGGTGTTGGGTCTTCGTTTTCAAGAGACGGCGCCCCGCGTCTCTCCTCCTTCTTTCCTCCCTCCCCCCCTCCTCCCTCCTCTCTCCTCCCCCTCCTTGCCTCTGCTCTCGGCACACCTCTCACGCGCTTCGTAGCCCCATAGGGGGCTCCACCGAGGGCCCCAGTGGGGGGGGGGGGGGGTCGCATGCGGTTCCCCCACCCAGGGCAGCGTTTCGTGGCCCCATAGGGAGCTCCGCCGATGGCCCCCGTGGGGGTGTTTGCATGCGGTTCCCTCGCCCAGGGCAGCGAGCGCTTCGTGGCCCCATAGTGAGCTCCACCGAAGGCCCCAGTGGAGGTGTTCGCATGCGGTTCCCCCACCCAGGGCAACGTTTCGTGGCCCTATAGGGAGGGAGCTCCACCGAAGGCCCCAGTGGGGGTGTTCGCATGCGTTTCCCCCACCCAGGGCAGCGCTTCGTGGCCCCATAGGGAGCTCCACCGAAGGCCCCAGTGGGGGTGTTCGCATGCGGTTCCCTCACCCAGGGCAGCGTTTCGTGGCCCTATAGGGAGCCCCACCGAAGGCCCCAGTGGGCTGCTCTCGCATGCGGTTCCCGTACCCAGGGCAGCGCTTCGTGGCCCCATAGGGAGCTCCACCGTAGGCCCCAGTGGCTGCTTTCCCAATGCGGTCCCCCGCCCAGGGCAGCGCTTCGTGGCCCCATAGGGAGCTAGCTCCACCGAAGGCCCCGGTGGGGCTGCTCTCGCATGCGGTTCCCCCACACAGGGCAGCGCTTCGTGGCCCTCTCGGGAGCTCCACCGAAGGCCCCCGTGGCACAGTTCGCATGCGGTTCCCCCACACAGGGCAGCGCTTCGTGGCCCCATAGGGAGCTCCACCGAAGGCCCCAATGGCGCAGTTCGCATGCGCTTCCCGTACCCAGGGCAGCGCTTCGTGGCCCCATAGGGAGTTCCACCGAAGGCACCAGTGGCGCAGTTCGCATGCGGTTCCCGTGCCCAGGGCAGCGTTCCGTGGCGGCCCTATAGGGAGCTCCACCGAAGGCCCCAGTGGGGGTGTTCGCATGCGGTTCCCCCACCCAGGGCAGCGTTTCGTGGCCCTATAGGGAGGGAGCTCCACCGAAGGCCCCAGCGGGGGTGTTCGCATGCGGTTCCCCCACCCAGGGCAGCGCTTCGTGGCCCCATAGGGAGCTCCACCGAAGGCCCCAATGGCGCAGTTCGCATGCGTTTCCCCCGCCCAGGGCAGCGTTTCGTGGCCCCATAGGGAGCTCCACCGAAGGCCCGCCCGCCCCAGTGGCGCAGTTCGCATGCGGTTCCCCCACCCAAGGCAGCGCTTCGTGGCCCCATAGGGAGCCCCACCGAAAGCGGCACCCACAACGCGTTACGAACAATTGCTTATGGTTGGGTCCTTCGCCAGGATAATTTATTTCGGGCCGATGACGGCAATCATTTAGCGGGGGATGGAGGGGGTCGATGACGTCACGTTTCGCGCCTGTGGCGTTCGGGAATGCTTAGGAATGACGGGCGACGGGTAGCGCCAGCATGTTGGTGGCGATTTGCACCACAACGCCTGTGTACACCACAGTGCCTGCGTGCACCACAGCGCCTGTATACACTACCGCCTACGTGCACCACAGCCTCCGCGTGCAACACAGCGTCATTTTGTGCCACCGTGCCTGCGGGCACAACTCTTGTGCACACCACAGCGCTTGCGTTCACCACATCAGCCGTGTGCGACACAGCACCAGTATACACCACAATGCACGCGTGCATTGCAGTACCTGTGTACACCACGGCGCCTGTCTGCACCACAGCAACCGTGTGCAACACAGCACCATTGTTGTACATAGAATGTGAGAACGAATCGTTATTACAAGATGAAGCGCTTGTGGATTCCACTGAGAACAATATTCACGAATCCTTATGGACAAAGAAGCGCCGCTGGAATCCACGTGTCATCCCGAGTCCGCCCGCATCACCCAAACTCCTCCTTTTGCGTCCAGGAGGTTCCAGCTAAATTGGCCGTCCGAGAACCAAATGGACTGATTCAATAAACCATTCTGCGGTGCACGGTGCGATGCGCACGTGCGCTGTAGCGCCAACCCGCACGACAGAGGGTAAGGAGGAGGAGGAGGAAGAAGAGGAGGAGGAGGAGGAGGAGGTGGAGGGGAGGAGGAGGAGGAGGAGGAGGAGGAGGAGGAGGGAGGCGGGAAGAACGTCGCATTCGATTATCAGCAATTTCTTGGCGTGGCGCCTAGTTGTCCGCAGCAGATCCTCACGTACATGCTCCTTCGACTTGTCGTATGCACGCAAGCATTGTGGTGTACACCAGCGCTGCGGTGCACGCGGATGCTGTGGTGTAGACGCGCGCCGTGGCGTGCACAGGCGCTGCGGTGCACGCAAGCACTGTGGTGATCACAGGCGCTGCGTTGCACATGGTAGCTGCGGTGTGCAATTGTACGCCGGCGCTGTAGTGTACGCAAGCATTGTGGTGTACACAGGCGCTGCGTTGCACACGGTTGTTGCGATGTACGCAGGCGTTGTGGTAAACACGCGCGCTGTGGTGCACGGTGGGGCAGATCGCCACGTACATGCTGCTCGCGTCGTCGACGTCGTCGTCGTCGTCGTCGTGATCGTCGTCGTCGTTCGTGGTCGTCGTCGTCGTCGTCGTCGTCGCTCGTCGCTCGTCGCGTCGCGCGCGCGGGCGCGGCTTCGGTGCCGGAGCCACACGGCGCGGGGGGGGGGGGGGGGCGCGGGGGGGGGGGGCGTTACGTCATGCCCCCCCCTCGCCCCCCCCCCCATGACGCCCGTCATCGCCGAACATAAAGAATTGCGTTCCAACGGCCTAGTCAGCGACGAGTTCGCGGCGGCGCGAGGGCGCCCGCGGGTCTTATTGCGAGGGGAAGCCGACCGTGCTCAATATCGTCAGCGGCGAGCGCAGCATCACTATGAGTGGGCATGGGGCCGTTCACTTGGGCACTCACGGGTTATTTTGCCAGGTGTGGGGGCAAATTCCAGCGGTCGAGGAGGGGCGTCGCCGGCGGGCCAGCGCGGGCCCCCGCGGCCGCGGGGGCCGCGGCGTCCCGGACGGACCACTCGGCCCAGCACTGGCCGCAGTGTAACAGCAGGCCGCCCCCCCGCCCCCCGGCGGTCTCCCCGGATCTCCGGCGACCCGCTTTGACTTTTTTAATCCCAGCGGCTCTTCTCAGGAGGGGAAAAAACACACAGACACAATTAATCGTCGATCCCCAGGAAAATATGCGAAAATATGGGAAGTGGGGGGGAAGACAAAAACCCAGAAAATACAGGAAAATATGGGGAATACGTTTATTTGTGTGTATTTATTTGTGTGTTCTGGGGCCCCTTTATCTTCGTCGATCTCGGCCTCCGGGGGCCGCCGTCGGGCCCCGAAGACCCACGAGAACGGATCCCGGACGTGAAGCTTGCCCCTGGGGGAGGGGCCCAGACCTTGAGCCCCTGGGGACTCAGGAGGGGAAAAAACACACAGACACAATTAATCGTCGATTCCAAGGAAAATATGGGAAAATATGGGAAGTGGGGGGGAAGACAAAAACCCAGAAAATATGAGAAAATATTGGGAATCCTGTTATTTGTGTGTATGTATTTGTGTGTCCCAGGGCCCCTTCAGGGACTGGGGCCAACACCAGCCGCAGTTCAGCAGGCCGTCCGCCGCCGTTGTCGTCGTCGATGATTCGCTGGTTCCTCGCGGATATTCGTAGGCGAGCTTCGAGTTTTGGGTTCGGATGTTTTCGTTCACATTCACCGGCGTTTTGTCGCTTCGGGGACGCACCTCGTCGCCAAGACTGGATCCGCTTTGAAATTATGGCCCCGACGCGTCCCTGTACGTGGGTCGCGGGTCGACTTTCGAGGATCCAGGATCGAACTTCCAGGATCGAGGATTTCGGTGTTTTTCAACCTTTTGTTTGGCCTCCTGGGAAATCCTCGTGGCCGCGGGTGTGTTCTCCTTCCAAATTCTGGCCCAGACGCACCCCGGGATGGGTCCGCAGGTTGATTTTTGGCTGTCCCTCCGGATCCCTAACAGACCTATGGTTCTCGGCGACTCTAAAAGGATCCCTAGGTTCTCGATGGGCCCCACAAGCCCCCGAAGCATTCCGAAGGATCCCTGTAGGACCCCCAAGGATTCCTCGGAGGGTGCTCTCCGATAGACGGATCAACTGAGAAACCGATCAACCAGTAGGCCGATCAACGATTCCGTTGGATTTTCTGGACTGCTGCGGCGTATGCGCGATTCCTAAACCATTCCCTCCGGACGAACCGATGAACTGATGGACTTAACAGGAGCGCCGGGGACCCTGCGCTTGCAGTTTATAGATCGGTTGATCAGTTTATCGACCGATAGATAGACCAATGCACCGATAAAGTAATATCGTTTTTTGTCGGTTGATCGGTCGGTGAACCGATCAACCGATTAGTTTTTATTTGTTCATCGGTTTATCGGTCGGACAGATTTCCCGCGACGGATGCCGCTACATTCAAACAGCGTACAGAAACGCAAGGTTTCTCAACGCTGCGTGTTCTCAAAATGCTTTCGCGCGCGCTCTTGCGAATTCTTACGGGAACCAAAGGTTTCCCCAGATTTTCAAAAAGTGCTACCAAACGGGTTTCGCGCGCGCGTGTCGAAATCGTTCGAACGCCCTTGCACTCGTGCCGTCGCGAGATTCCTTTGCCAAAAACAGGACGAAGTGCACGCGCGCGCGTCGTCATGCGCGCATGCCGGAATCCTTTAAAAATTCCCGGTTTCGGAAGGATTTCAAAATCGACTGTCCAACAAACATACAAACACATATAATTTCGCAACACTAATTTTCAACAAAAACGTGCGCACGCGTTTTTGCGTCGTCCTCGTCGTCGTCGTCGTCGCCTCCTTTTCTCTCTCATCGTCGTCGCCGTCGCCGTCGTCGCCGTCGTCGTCCTCTGTCATTCCTCGTCGACGTCGTCCTCGTCCTCTTTGGCGTCGTCGTCGTTTCCGTCGTCGTTGTCGCCGTCGTCGTCCTTCCTCCTCCCTCGTCGTTGTCGTCGTCGTCCGTCGTCGGCGTTTCGTCGTCGTCCTTCCGATTTCGTCGCCGTCGTCGTCGTCGTTGTCTTCCCTCTTCCCTCGTCGTTGTCGTCGTCGTCGTCGCCGTCTCCCCCCTTTCTTCGTCGTTCGCATCGTCGCCGTCCTCCCTCCTCCCTCGTTGTTGTCGTCGTTGTCGCCGTCGTCGTCCTCCCTCTTCCCTCGTCGTCGTCGTCGTCTTCGTTGGCGACGTCGTCGTCGTCGCCTTCGTCGTCTTCGTCGTCGTCGTCGGCATCGTCGTCGTCGGCATCGTCGTCGTCGTCGTCATCGTCGTCGTCGTCGGCGTCGTCGTCGTCGGCATCGTCGTCGTCGTCGGCGTTGTTATCGTCGTCGGCGTCGTCGTCGGTGTCTTCGTCGTCGTCGTTGTCGTCGTCGTCGAAGTCGTTGGAGATGCCGTCGTTGTCGTCGTAGTCGTTGTCGGCGGCATCGTCGTCGTCGTCGTCGTCGTTGTCGCTGTTGTCGTCGGCGTCGGTGTCGTTGCCAAGTGCCATTTGGTATTTACCGCCACGGTCTTAAGAGTCTTCCGGCCAAGTTGCGGGTGGGAGGGTGGGATGTTTGCGCGAACAGTGGAGAGGACATTTTCAAATTGAGCAAGTGACGGGCTGCAGAAAATAGATTGCACCACAGATTGCGCACAGTTCATTTCACCCCCCCCCCCGCCCCCGGACTTATCGATACCCGGGGAACCTATGCAAAACGCAAATGATTCCGACCCATTGTCCATCCTATCTGTGAGTTCATACTATCCCAGCCAGGCCGGTATCGATCGCCCCTCGATTCCCTGGCCCAAAAATTATGCGCGCGCGTTTGTTCCAAGAGTATTGTGCAACAGATGGGACGAAGTGCACACGCGCACACGCGCGCGTTGTCGCGCGCGCGTGCCGCAATCCTTCACAAACCTTAGGTTTCGTGAGGATTTCCACATTTGATGCACCAAAAATTATCCGGGCGAAGGACCCAACCATATGTAATTGTGAATAACGCTTTGTGGGTGCCGCTTTCGGCGGGGCTCCCTATGGGGCCACGAAGGGAGTGCCACGAAACGCTGTCCTGGGCGTACGGGACGCAAGCGGGCGGTATCACTGGGGCCTTTGGTGGAGCTCCCTATGGGGCCACGAAGCGCTGTCCTGGGCTTACGGGACGCATGCGGGCGGTAGCACTGGGGCCTTCGGTGGAGCTCCCTATGGGGCCACGAAGCGCTGTCTTGGGCCCTCGGCGACGAAACGTGTGAGGGGTGTGCCGACATGGGTGCGGTGCCGCCACGCGAACGCAGCCACTGGGGCCCTCGGTGGAGCTCCCTATGGGGCCACGAAGCGTGTGAGGGGTGTGCCGAAATGGGTGCGGTGCCGCCATGCCAACGCAGCCACTGGCGCCCTCGGGGGAGCTCCCTATGGGGCCACGAAGCGTGTGAGGGGTGTGCCGAAATGGGTGCGGTGCCGCCATGCCAACGCAGCCACTGGGGCCCTCGGTGGAGCTCCCTATGGAGCCACGAAACGTGTGAGGGGTGTGCCGAAATGGGCGCGGTGCCGCCATGCCAACGCAGCCACTGAGGCCCTCGGTGGAGCTTTCCATGGGGCTACGAAACGTGTGAGGGGTGTGCCGAAATGGGTGCGGTGCCGCGATGCCAACGCAGCCACTGGGGCCCTCGGTGGAGCTCCCTGTGGGGCCACGAAGCGTGTGAGGGGTGTGCCGAAATGGGTGCGGTGCCGCCATGCCAACGCAGCCACTGGGGCCCTCGGTGGAGCTCCCTATGGGGCCACGAAGCGTGTGAGGGGTGTGCCGAAATGGGTGCGGTGCCGCCATGCCAACGCAGCCACTGGGGCCCTCGGTGGAGCTCCCTATGGGGCCACGAAACGTGTGAGGGGTGTGCCGAAATGGGTGCGGTGCCGCCATGCCAACGCAGCCGCTGGGGCCCTCGGTGGAGCTCCCTATGGGGCCACGAAGCGTGTGAGGGGTGTGCCGAAATGGGTGCGGTGCCGCCATGCCAACGCAGCCACTGGGGCCTTCGGTGGAGCTCCCTATGGGGCCACGAAGCGTGTGAGGGGTGTGCCGAAATGAATGCGGTGCCGCCGTGCCAACGCAGCCACTGGGGCCCTCGGTGGAGCTCCCTATGGGGCCACGGAACGTGTGAGGGGTGTGCCGAAATGGGTGCGGTGCCGCCATGCCAACGCAGCCGCTGGGGCCCTCGGTGGAGCTCCCTATGGGGCCACGAAACGTGTGAGGGGCGTGCTGGGATAGTGGGAGGAGGGATGGGGGGCAGAGGGAGGGGGCAGCGGGAGGAGGGAAGGAAGGAAGGAGAGGAGACGCGGGGCACCGTCTCTGCAAAACGAGGGCCCAACACCACAGCATGGTTGGGAAATATGTTTGAAACAGGGCTTCGCACCGCGGAGTTTCAACAAAAGCGTGCGCGCGCTCTTGCGAATTCTTGGGGAAACCAGCAGTTCTTCAACATATTCATGACATACTACCAAACGGGCTTTGCGCGCGAGCATACCGAAATCGTTCGAACGCCCTTGCGCGCGTGCTGGGGTGCACGATCCGTGTCAAATAACACCATGCGAACCACTCTCGCGCATCTGCCGCGCGCGAATTTCGAATTCCTCCAAAACCTTCATCACCGACGCGCAGACGCCGTCATCGTCGTCGGCGTGATCAGCATCGGCGCCGTCACTAGTTGCCCCGGTGTCGCTGTCTGCATCGTTACTCGCATCGCTACTATCGTCATCGTGTCTACGGTTGTCGACGTTGGCAAGATACCGCGCCCGCCCGAGTCGACGTTTCGCACTGAAGTGCCCGCTGGGATGCGCCGAGCGGTCAGCGCCACCGCGTTCGCGTCGGTCGTGCCAAACTAGCTGGCCGCTGCGCGCGCGAGCACGCGCGGGCTAGCGCGGCCGCAGAGATGCACCAGCCAACGCCCAGCACTCGTCGCAGTCGCTCCCGCCTGGGTTTTGCAAAGCCAGTTGTGGATGGGCGGGTGGGATGATTGCGCGAGCAGTGGAGTTGACAATTTCAAGTCTGGCGCGCGCTTGCACGACGCAGGCTGCGCCAATAGATTGAGCCGCATCTACTCCACCACGTAGATAGCACAATGACGCGACTTAGATTGCGCCGCTCCGATTGCGCCGCATGAATTGCCCACCGCGTCGTTTGCGTCATATAGATTGCATCGCGCCGAATGCACCGTAAGTAAATTGCGCGCCGCATAGATTGCATCAAGTAGACTGCGCCACATCGGTTCCCCTCTCTTAGAAGAAGAGATTCTACTCCCACCACCCCCCGGAGGTTATCAATTCGGCCACGCGTATGCTAATTTTCAGACTGTTCTGCCTCCTGCTTCATTTTCCATGTGAAATCAGACCATCCCATGCGTGCCGCCCCCCCCCCCCCCCCCGCCATCCTTTGCAACGTAGACTTTCCTTGCGCACTCGTTCATCCATAGTCATCAGTTTTCACGAAACCCTTGCAGCGAATTCGACGAGGTGCACGCGCGCGCTGTCGAGCGCGCGTGCCGCAATTCTCTGCAAACTGTAGGTTTCGTAAGGATTTGAACAGCGAGCGCCCAAAACACACATAGAAACAAGTGGCTTCGCACCACGGATTTTCAATAACAGTTGAGCTCACGCTCTTGCGAATTCTTGCGATAATTATTTGTTGTCAAGATTTCCAAAAACAGCTACCGAGCGGGCGGGCTTCGCGCGCGCGTGCCGAAATCGTTCGGGCACCCTTGCACGCGTGCTGTCGCGACAATTCTCTGCAAAAGATAGGGCGAAGTGCGCGCGCGCGGCGCGTCGTCGCGCGCGCGCGCCGAAATCTGCCACAAACCCCAGGTTTCGCAGAGATTTCGAAACCGAGTGCACCGAAACCAAATTACGCCACCGAGGAACCCTACGTAATTATCAAGATAGCTGACGTGAAACTTAAGGGAATAGCGCTAGCGGCCGCTGCTTCGCCGACGCCGCCGGTGGCGCCGGTCAAGCCGTGGGGGCCTGAATGCCCTGAGGGGGCCCGGAAAGGGCACGAATCTGGACGTCGCTGGTCGCCCGCCACTTTGGCCCCGCCAGCTGGCTGGGAAAATCGATGCCCGGGCTCCGCAAAATGGAATGCGCCCAGAGGGGGCCCAGAAAGGGCAGAAGCCTGACGCGACCCAGGGCCCCAGGAGAGCAGGGCGGAGGCCGGGGGGGATATGCCGCGCCTGCAGCGCCCTGGACGACCGTCGCGG
Organism: Prorocentrum cordatum; assembly: GCA_963575745.1. Taxonomy (NCBI): domain Eukaryota; class Dinophyceae; order Prorocentrales; family Prorocentraceae; genus Prorocentrum; species Prorocentrum cordatum. The sequence goes on along the minus strand of CAUYUJ010005758.1, from coordinate 121,869 downwards.
CTGGCGGGCGCTCTCAGAGACCACTCCCAGCGCAACCCCCAAGGTGTCGAGAATGTGCCGCGCCCGCTGCGCCCTGGACGACCGTCGCGGATAGCGGCCGCACCCAGGTGCCACCCCTTGCGCAATCCCGATGGTGTCGAGAATATGCCGCGCCCGCTATGCCCTGCCTTCGCTAGCGGGCCTCGGTCGTCGTCTAAAAACGCTTCCCAGTTACGCCACCGGGCGCCGCCTCGTGCCGACGTCGTTCGTCTCAGAGGATCTCGCGTAGAGCGCGTCGGGTCGCCGCGCGTTAGGCTGGCGGCGGTGCGCATTCAAAGCGGACTGCGCCATTCCGTTGGCGCGTCTGCGCGAGGTCTGCACGCTGACCTCGCCGCCATCTGAACCATTGCAGTCTTCGTCGCCAGGCGCGGAGGTGGCGGCGCGCCCGCGGCGAGCGCGGGGGGCATGGCGGTCGCGCGCAGGTAGGGCGGTGCCCTGAGATAGGATTACAAGAGCGCCTGAGTAATAGCACAGGCGCGCCGTGCTGGCTCGAGCCAAGGTGTTCACGAGTCTGGATAAGACGCGAGTTCTCGCCCGCCCCCCCCCCCCCGCCCCGCGCGCAGCTCTCAGGGGTCATGGATGCGCCGCGCCAGTCGCGCCTATGGCGCGCGAGCCAGGTGCCCGGGAAGAGGTCAAGAGCTCCTGGGGCTGCGGAATCAAGCTGGGAAGTGCCGCGCTTGCCGCGCTGTGTCACATGCGCCAGGGCGCTTCGACAGAAAGCCAGGGGCGTGGCCTCAACGACCCTATTTGCTTCCCTTGCGAGCCTGCAACGCACGGCGCCCCCGCCCCCAGCGCGCCCGCTGCGGCCCCGAGGATGCGCCGCGCCTGCCACGCCCTGCGAGCCTGCAACGCATAATGCCCCTCCCAACCCCCCCACCCCCCAAGCGCGCCCCCTGCGGCGCCGAGGAAGCCCGCCGCGCGTTGCAAGCCGGCAACGCATGGCGCACCCGCCCCCAGCACACCCACTGCGGCGCCGAGGAAATGCCGCGCCTGCCGCGCCCTGCGAGCCTGCAGCGCATGACGCCCTCACCCCCAGCGCGCCCCCTGTGGCGTCGAGGAAATATCACGCCTGCCGCGCCCTGCGAGCCCGCAACGCATAGCGCCCGCGCCCCCGTCGCACCACTTGTGGCGTCGAGGAAATGCCCCGCCTGCCACGCGAGCCTGCAGCGCGTGGCGCCCCCGCCCCGGGCGCGCGCCTTCTGCGGCGTCGAGGAAATACAACGCCTGTCATGCCTTGCAAGACCGCAACGCATAGCGCCCCCGCCCCCTGCGCACCACTTGCGGCGTCGAGGAGTGCCGCGCCTACCACGCCCTGCGAGCCTGCAACGCACGGCGCCCCCGCCCCAGCGCAGCCCCGCGTGGCGCCAAGGAAATGCTTCGCCAGCTGCCACGGCCTGCGAGCCTGCAACGCATGGCGCCCCCCCCGCCCCGAACGCGCCCCCTGCGGCGGAGGGCGGGCCGCGCCAGCCGCGCCCTGCGTGCCTGTAGCGCATAGCGCCCGCACCCCCCGCGCACCGCCCGTGGCGTCGAGGAAATGCCGCGCCTGCCACGCCCTGCGAGCCTGCAACGCATAGCGCCCCCACCCCCGGCGCGCCCCCTCCGGCGACGAGGGGGCGCCGCGCCTGCCGCGCCCTGCGAGCCCGCAACGCATGGCGCCCCCGTCCCCTAAGCAGCCACTGCGGCGCCGAGGAAATGCCGCGCCTGCCGCGCCCTGCGAGCCTGCAACGCACGGGGCCCCCGCCTCCAGCACGCCCCCTCTGGCGACGAGGAAATGCCGCGCCTGCCACGCCCTGCGAGCCCGCAACGCATAGCGCCCCCACCCCCAAAGCACCCCCTGTGGCGTCGAGGAAGTTCCACGCCATGCGAGCCCGCAACGCATTGCGCCCCCACCCCCAAACAACCCCTTGTGGCGTCGAGGAAATGCCACGCCTGCCACGCACTGCGAGCCTGCAACGCATGGCGCCCCCACCCCCAGCGCACCCACTGCGGCGTCGAGGATATGCCGCGCCTGCCACGCCTTGCGAGCCTGAAACGCATAGCGCCCTCACCCCCAGCGCGCCCCCTGTGGCGTCGAGGGGATGCCGCGACTGCCGCGCCCTGTGGGCCTGCGACGCATTGCGCTCCCACCCCAAGCGCACCCCCTTTGGCGTCGAGGAAATGCCGCGCCAGCCACACCCTGCGAGCCTGCAGCTCATAGCGCCCCCACCCCCAGCGCACCCCCTGTGGCGCCGAGGAAGTGCCGCTCTGCCCTGCGAATGTTGCGCGTATGTGTTGTGTGGTGCGCGTGTCGTGTGTATGTTGCGTGTGCGGCTGTATCTGGACGTGCCTCTCATGTGTGTGCCCAGTATGTGGCGCACACGTCGTGGGTGTATGATGCAGTGAACAGGCCACCCGTGCACTAGTGTTTTTGTGTTGTCTCATGTGCGTGCCCAGTATTTGTGTTGTGTAAATGCGTTGTATGTGTGCTGTGGGTATATGCGCGGTCAGCGCTAGCGCGAGCGAGCAGGAGAAAGGGAGGTAGGAGGAGGAGACGCGACCGAGACGCTGTGCGTGCGCCGGTGCGTGTGTGTCTGCGGGGATGAGGTGATGAGGGAAGTGCGGTGTGTGTGGGTGTGCGTGTGTGGAAGCGTCGCGGGTGGGACGCGGGAGGGAATAATACCAGAACCTCACCAAGCACGTGGCGAATATAACCGGCGGTTTCGCAACATTAGTTTTCAGAAAAGCTTGCGTTCGCGCTCTTGTGAACCCTTGCGAAGACCATCAAGTGTTCAACCTGTTCATGGAATTGTGCCAAACGGGCCTCTCGTACCGCAAGCCGAAATTACTCGAACGCCCTTGCGCGCGTGCTGTGGGGGGGGGGGGGGGCACGATCCGTGTCAAATCACACCATGCGGCCACTCTCGCGCGTCGGCCGCGCGCGCATGTCGAACTCTTTCCAAAACCTTCATCACCGACGCGAGAACGCCGTCATCTTCGTCGGCGTGATCAGCATCGGCGCCGTCACTGGCCGTGCCGTCGTCGCTGTCAACATCGTCACCAGCATCGCTAGACTCATCGTCGTGTCTACCGCTGTCGACGTTGCCATGGTACTGCGCCCGCCCAAGTCGCCGAATCGCAGCGAAGTGCCCGCTGGGATATGCCCAGCGGTCAGCGCCGCCGCGGCCGCGTCGGCCGCGCCAAACTAGCTGGTTGGTGCGCGCGCGGGCATGCGCGGGCTGGCTTTGCCGCTGAGATGCACCAGCCAGCGCCAAGCACTCATCGCAATCGCCGCCGCGTGGGTTTTGCAAACCAAGTTGCGGGTGGGCGGGCGTGATGTTTGCAAGGGCATGGGATGCGTCAATTCGCTTGTACAAAAGATCAATTGCACCACATAGTGTGCACCACGTGTATTGCACAAAACATATTGGCCCACATTGATTGCACACCACACATTACCAGAAACACAATGGTTGGGATCCGCGTTGGCTAACATAGTTCGCATATGTTTGCAGCCACCGTTGGGTAAGGAACAATTTGCAAAAGTGTGGGTCAGACGTGCAGCGACTTCACTACGAATGAAGGCGTAGCTGATTCTGGCATGCACCACGTGATTGTACACTCGCGACCTCGAAGACTTCGATGCGTACTGCAAGGTCGACAGGACGAGCGCGCATCCTGGTCTGGGGCATGCCCGAGGGCAGCACCCTAGCTTGGAGACGTGGAAATCATGAACACCCCCTCGCGATGAAAGGCTCTGCATGCAGGGGCAGTGCTACGGATCGCGTGCTCGTGCCAGCAGGGGCGTTCGGTCCAGACTCGGGCGTTTTACCTATTCACACCGTGTCTGAGACCGTCGTCTGGTTGCAGTGGCTGTGAATGTTTCCGCTGGCGCCTCGGGAGGAGGTCCACCCACAGTCGTGGCGCATGATTTTTCGTAGTTGCGGCTCGAGGCTGTTTCCAGTTAGTTTTTTTCAGTGCTTCACTTCCCCAGGCCTCTGGCGCAAGACGATGTTCACGACGTTGGCCTTGGCGCTCTCGACCCCACTCCTGGGACTGGCTTTGCGCCGCGGATCGCTGCTTGATGGCCTCTGGGCTTGAACCGGCCCCCCGAAGCTAATGCAGTAGAACGAGCGCCCGCTATGACGTTGCGCCTGCAGGCCTGGGATCTCAAGCTGGCGGGATCCCCGATTTGGGCGACATGCCACCCGACGATTTTCAAGCAGCCGCGCGCTCGTGCGCGCGGACCAGCCTGCTCGCAAAGTGTCAAGGATGCGATCTGGCGCCCGGAGGAGGGCAGGCTATTAGGCAGGAGGAGGACGAAGAGGAAACGGGCGAGGAGGAGGAAGATGAGGAGAAGGAAGAGGAGGAGGAGGATGGGGAAAAGGAGGAGGAAAAGGAGGAAGAGGGGGAGGAGGAGGAGGAGGAGGAGGAGGAGGAGGAGGAGGAGGAGGAGGAGGAGGAGGAGGAGGTGGGAGAGGAAAAGGAAGGGAGGATGATGATGATGATGATGATGATGATGATGATGATGATGATGATGATGATGATGATGATGATGATGATGATGATGATGATGGAGGAGGAGGAGGAGGAGGAGAGGAGGAGCGGAGGCGGAGGAGGAGGAGGAGGAGGAGGAAGATGAAGAGACGGAGGATGAGGAAGGGGCGGTGAGGAGGGGGAGGAAGAGAAGGAGCAGGAGGAGGAGAAGGAGGAAGAGGAGGTGGACGAGGAGACCATGAGGAACATGAGGGAGAGGGAGGAGGATATCGGAAGATGGAGGGGCTTGGAGGGAAAGGTGGATGAGGAGGAAGAGCAGGAGGAGGAGGAGGAGGAGGAGGAGGAGGAGGAGAGGAGGAGGAGGAGGAGGAGGAGGAGGAGGAGGAGGAGGAGGAGGAGGAGGAGGAGGAGGAGGGGGGGGAAGATGAGAAGGGGAACGACGACGGCGAGAACAGGAGGATTGGGAGTAGTGAGAGGGGCCAGGGATCGAGCAAGATCGTCGCAAATTCTGCGCCGTGTTGGCTTGTCCACTACTCGGCCCTGCGCATGGCATGGGTGGACGATGAGTCAGGCGGGCGTGGTGGGATCAAACCCCAACGCGGCGGCGCGCAGAAGGGAGCAGGTCAAGGGGCGGGTCTCATGAAAAACCCAAGGCCTCTCAGAGGGTGCAGGGCGCATGGGCCCCGAGTGGCTGACTCTTCCTGAGAAGCCCTCTGTCTTCTCGCGAGAAGCCTTGCCCCCTCCTGGGCGCCGCCAGCCCTCTCGCGCGCGGCCCGCACCCGACGTCGTACGCACCCATCTCACGAGCGGAGCTCTCGACCCCTTGGTCTGAACCGAGTCTCACGCGAAAAGCAAGAGAGGCTACGCGTTTCGCCCCCTGGGGGCGGGGCAAACTGCCTACGGTGCAACATTGAACCAGCATTGTCGACGATGGGACCGGCGGCGGAGCGGGGCTGCTCCTCATCCGGCTCGATGTCCGTGAGGGCCCGGGGCCCGAACATGGGAAGGAACGACTGCCGCTTGTCTGGCTCACGACTTCACCTAGCAGCACTCTCGCTTGGGCTGCGGGCGCGGTGCGCATGCGTCTCCGCTGAGCCTAACACCATCTGTTTTGCTCGCGACGCCTGGGACGAGAGTGGGAGCCGAGGCGGGCATGAGCGGTGTGAATTCGACGCGAGCGAGGCTTGTCAAGTACTCTAGACCTTCCAGATGGGGTCCAAGCAGATGGGGTCGAACGATCGCGTCGCACCCACGCCGACGGCGCCGATGCATTGCCCACGTCGCCGATACATCGGCGATGCGTTGGCGATGCAGCGCGATCCTCCGACCCCATCTGCAGCCAAGATGCTGAACTCAGGGCCACTTTGGACTTTGGGCTCGGAAGGGGCTCCATTTTCTGGGCCGTGCCTTAGAGCTATGTCGAGGCACCCACTCGTGGCCGAAGCTCGCCGCGGCCAGGAGAGCCCACCCGTTTCTTGCTCTGCGCTCTTGATGCACGCTTGCTGCACCTGGACCCCGTCCGGGAGGCCTCGAAGTACAGAGTCGCTTCGGTCGCTCGCACCCGCCCCTCCCTGCGACGCCCTCGGCTCCCGCGGCCCGTGGCCCCGCCCAGTGCGGCGTGCTGGGAGCGGGAGAAGGGGCCGCTGCCGGGTCTCCTCGGCCACAGGCACGAATGACCCCTCGTCGTAGTGACCTTCGGGGCGTGGCCCCAGGGGGTGCCCAGAGCGAATGGCCCTTCATCGGAGTGACCTTTGGGTGTGGCCCCCGCTGGGGCTCCCAGGTCCCTCGCGCTCGCGAGCGCCCTTCCTTGAGACGCTCTGGACTCCCACGGCGTCTGACCCTGCCCGCTGCGCGTCGCTGCGGCGGGAAGAAAGGAGGGCTGCTGCTCGCCCTCCCTTGGGCTCCTGCTCCTGGTCCTGGGCTCCTCGTCGTCGTCGTCGTCCTATCCCTCCCCCCTCCTCCCCCCTTCGTCCTCGTTGATTTGTCGTCCTCCTCCTTGTTCCTTCCCTCTGTCTCCTCCTCCTCCTTCTCCTCCTCCTTCTCTTTCCTGCTCCCTCTCCGAGTTCCTCTGCTTGACCATGCAGGATCAGTACGATCACGCCCAAGAAGGCGCACCGTAAATTGTGGTGCTGGCGGAGGTGATGGCCGTGTATGTCCGAGAGCGCGCGCGCGTGCTGGACGCGGGCGCCGTGGTGGAGGCTGATGGTTGCACCATCGGGGGGTGCCAGTGCTAGCCGTGACGATGCTCGCGGGACTCTTCGTAGGATGACGGTGCGAGCGAGGATGCCGTCGAGGAGGCGGACAGGATGGTCGAGGGGTGGGGAGACCTGCGTCGGTCCGCTGACATGTGGGAGACTGTGGATGCTGGTCGAGTGGACGAGTGACACCTGTATTGGCGCGGGCGCATGTCGAGTCAGAAACTCTGGCGCCCTGCTTCGGGTGCGCCTGTGCCGTTCGGTGTAGCTTGGCCCCGCGGGCCTGGAAAGAGAGTTCCAACGGGCTCCTCTGCTCCTCCTTCTCTTGCCTTTTCTCCTGCGCCCCTTCCTTGTCCTCGCACTACCATTTCCAGTCGCCCCCCGACCCCAAAAGAGAGAAAACCCTGGGTCTGTGAAGGACCACCTGCGCTGCGCCGCTTTGGAACTGTTCTCCTGCTTCCCATGTTCAGCTCCTGATCCAATCACTGCGGCAAGTATTGCGGGCCAGCAGGGAGTGCTCCCATCAATGCAAGAACAGGGGGTACATGTTCGTCGAAGGTTCCAGGTTTGCCCGGGAGGCATAGCCAATTGTTGAAACGCTATCGTGTTAGAGCATCGCTGGGGCCTTATGGACTATTCGGACGATGATGAGTAGGCGGATGATAAAGAGGACGAGTCAGGAGTAACATGGAGCAGTTGTAGGTCGAGAAGGCGGGGGACGAGGAACAGGGGATGAGGAGGATGAGGAGGAGGACAGGGTCGAGGAGGAGTAGGAACCTTATACTGACGAGGAGTAGAAGGATGAGGGGTGTGGGGGAGGAACATGGGGAAGTAGCTGAAGTAGGAGGAAGATAAGTACTAGGAGGGACGAGGGAGGTCATCAGGAGCAGCAGCAGCAGCAGAAGGCCAGATCTCACGACCTCTACCTGTTTAGCCACCCTGCGTTTGCCTGTTTTGCTGGTGGTGCCAAGATCGCGTGGGACCAGATCACAAGTCGGGCAAACTGTTGGACTCGGTTGGTGTGATGGCGCTCGAGTTTTTGGATGTGTCGAGCAGTCGGTGAACGAAACAAGTCATACGCCGTACGCTTTTGGACCCATGTTTGGCCCAGGTGCGTTCGAGAATGTTGAAATCAAGAAGTCCAGCCCCAGAGGCGGAGCAACGCATACGCATACGACAAGGAATCTTGTTTCATTGAGGAGATGTAGGGGCATGTTCCCCCCGATCTTCAAACTTGCCAGGAGCCCCAGGACTCCACGGGTTTCTCGGGGCCACCAGGGAACATAACGTTTCCGTGGAGCGCCCGCTGGCAGGACGGCCTCTCATTTGATGCGCCCACCGCAGAAAAGCTGGGTCAGCCCGCCGCCGCAGAAACGGGGACGATGATGATGACGGCGAGTGGCGACGGCGACGGTGAACGGTGAACAGCGACGGCGACGACGATGGCGACCCGCGACGGCCGCGGGAGGTTCCTGGAGGCATCCAGAAGCCTGCGCAGGTCCCCAGTGGTCCCTGGAGGCCCCGGAGGCTCTAGAGGCTCCCGCAGGCAGAAGGAGCCGAACCACCCAAAAGGACCCAACTATATATGCAGTTGCGAGTAGCGCAAGACAGCTGCTTAGGAGGGGGCTTGGCGAGCAAGATGGTCAGGACGTCGATGAGAAGGACGAGGCTGAATCATAGCAGGGAGGTCTAGAGCGATAGATGAAGTAGAGAAACGATGGGGCTCCCTATGGGATCACCGTCTGAGGGGTATGCGCGGCAACTCCGTGCGAGCCGTTTCACTGAGACCTTCGGTGGAGCTCCTCATGGGGCCACGACGCGTGTAAAGGGTGTGCCAACACGGGGCGGGGTGCCAATGAGGCCTTCGGTGTAGTTCTTTGTTGGACTACGGAGCGCGTCGAGGATGTGCCGAAATTGGGCGGAGCAGCATGCGAACACACCTCTTGGGGCATTAGGTTATATCCATATGGTGCTACGAAACGTGTGAGAGGTTTGCCGAAATGAGCGGGATGGTGCCATGCGGACCTTGCCACTTGGGTCGTCGGTGTAGCTCCTCATGGGGGCCGCGAAACGTGCTAGGGGTGACGAAATCGACGGTGTGGGGCCATGCGGACCCTGTCGCAGGGGCCTTCGGTGGAGCTCCCGATTGGGCCGCCCACGAAATGCTTGAGGGGTGTGCCGAAATGGGCGGGGTGGCGCCATGCGGACCTATGCGCGGAGCTTTCTGTTGGCCCGCGACACGTGTGAGGCCCTGCCTTGGGGCATTCCCTGGAGCTCGCGACACGTGTGAGGGGTGTGCTGGAATGGGCGGGGTGGCGCACCCTGCCATTGGAGCCCTGGGTGCAGCATTTCACTGGGGCCAAGAAGCTCGCGAGAGGTTTGCCGACATGGGGTCGCGGTCGCCATGCGGTCGCACCCGCTGAGAGACCGGAAGTGGAAGTGGAGCTCCCTAAGGGGGCGCTCAGAGAGAAGTTTGGAGCCGCCATGCGGTCGCGCCGACTGAGACCGTCTCTTGATCCACCTCTGGGGGTACGAACCGTCTGACGGGTGTGCCGAAATGAGCTCGGGGACGCAATGCGGTCGCGCCCCAAAGCCCTCGAACTGGCACGACGCGTGGGGAGTGTGCCGAAGTGGACTCGGGGACGCCATGCGGTCGCACTCGCTGAGACCAGAAGTGGAGCTCTCGTGGGCCACGAAACGTGTGAGGGGTGTGCCGCAATTGGCGCGAGGACGCCATGTGGTCGCGCCCATCGATATCTCAGGTGGAGCTCCCTAATGGGCACGAAACGTGGCAGGGGTGTGGCGAAGTGGACCCGTGCGGAGAGCAGATGCAAGGACGGGAGGGGGAGGCGGGAGGAGGTGGGAAGCGGGGATGTTGCGGATTCAAAACGAGAGCCCAACACTGGGCACTCAATCCCCGAACCTCGAGGATGGACAATGAGGACGACGGCGCGCTTCGGGCGTGCCCACCGGCAGCAGCAGCAGGCCTCCTGCGCAGCTCGGGTCGGTCGGCGGTTTCCGAGGCCAGAGTTTGTACATGTTGGTGTACTGTCTCTCCCTGGGGCCTGAGAGCATGATCCATGTCCTCTGCCTCATGTAGCCGCAGGACATCCGTTCCCGCGGCGGTGGATGTGAATTTCAAATCCGATGTATCGATTGTGCTTTTGCCAACGCAAACTCCCTGGAAGTCCCGACCCTTCCCCCACGAGCCGGTCTCTGACGGCCCCCGGAACCGGCAATGGCCCGCCCCTCCGGAGGCCGAAAACGGCGAAACGCCTCCGCATTCCTTGTCTCCCGGCCTCCAAGATGGGGTCCGAGTAGATGGGGTCGGAAGATCGAACCGCATCGTCGATGCTTCAGCGATGCGGCTTGATGTGGAGCCCGATATTCTCTGCACGGACGTCGCCGATGCATCGGCGATGCGGCGAGATTCGCCAACCCTGAGAAGAGCTTTTCGTCGTGGGCCGCTTCTTCGGCCCTGGGCCCCAGAGCGAGCCTCAAGGGGCCCGAACCTGGAAAAGACTGGCCGCTGCGTTTCCTCAGGACGCCGGAGGTCATCTGGGTCCTCCTCTCACAACGCTGGCTGGATCCTCCTCTCCACGCTCGGACCTCATCTGGGAGGCCTCTCATACGAAGTCTGGCCTCGGAAGAACAGGGCCCCTTCGTAGCTCGAGTTGGACGGGGCTAGGAAGAGGATAAATCCGTTCCAGAGCATTCCAGAACGCTCTCAGAGCGTTCTGGAACGCCCTGAGAAGGCCGCGACGCCCAACACATCCTCCAGAACCGCTGGATCTCAGAGATTCTCGTTTTATCCTCACCCCAATCGATCCTCGTCCTGGCTCCGTCTTGCGCCCCCGGCGGCCGGCCGCCCAATCTCGGCGGGGCCCCCCGCGCCTTGGCCTGCCATGGCGCTGGCGCGGCGCGGTGCGGCCGCCCTGCTGGCGCTGGCGCGCGCCTCGCCGCGCGGCTCGGGCTGCCCGAGGAAGCACCCGCTCGTCGTCGTCGTCGTCGCCGTCGTCGTCGTCGTCGTCGCCGTCGCCGTGGTCGTCGTCGTCGTCGTCACCGTCGTCGTCGCTGTCGTCGTCGTCGTCGCCGTCGCCGTTGTCGTCGTCGACGTCGCCGTGGTCAGTCAGAGGAGGAAGAGATACCGCAACCACTACCCTTCCCTCGTCGCCACGGCTGGGTTCTCCTCGAATTCCGATCAGAGTGCATCCCTGGAGAGGTGCGGGGAGTAGTGGGTCGGGCCCGGCCTGCAGGGTGACCACGGGGATGTCGATGACATCGTCGACGACGACGACGACGACGGCGAGTACCAGTAGGTCGTCGACGCCGACGTCATGCCGATGACGGGAATGACAAGCAGTCGTTGACTGAGCGCACATAGAGGCACCGGTACCATTAGACGCCTCCGTGAGATCCAGACTCTCCCGGGGCCCTGGTTCTGCACACGCTCACCAGGTCGGGAGCGGGGTAGGGTCCAGTCTTTGCGGTAGGTGGTCGACATATTCGTCGTCTTCGCCGTCGACGTCTTCGACATCGTCTTCGTCTCTGTGGTGGTGATCGTCGTCGTCACTATCGTCATAGTGGACCTTGTTGTAATCGTCGTGGTCATCGTCTTCTTTGTCGTATCGCGAGCCTACGAATCACCCGAGCGCCTCTACGCTTTGATCCAGCTGAGGTCGCCCTTGTGGCGGTATCTTGCGAGCCCTCGAGCCTTGCCATGCCAGGTTCCAAGTGCCCCCTTCGTAGGGGGACAATTCGAGAGCGCTGCTATCGGCTGTATCAGGTGCGTCCTGATTCAAGAGGAGACGTGGCATCTATACAATGCGGTCGGACCGAGGTATAAGATCGAGGTCGGTTCGGGGAGAGTGCCCTATGTTGTTCGTGTTTGCTGGATGTTCTTGTGCATCCTGGGGGAGGACACCCTCGAATGTTCTTCAGTTTGGCCGGTGGAGGGTCTCACGTTATCGAAGGGTGTTCTTCTGTCCTAGGTCCGACTGTGTATCAGGAGGGACAAACACACAGACACAATGAATAGTCGATTCCCCAGAAAATATGGGAAACTATGGGAAGCGGGGGGGGAGACAAAAACCCAGAACACATGGGAAAATATGGGGCATCCTGCTATGTGTGTGTGTGTGTGTGTGTGCATTTTTGTTGTGTGTCCCAGGGCCCCTTCAGTGCAGCACAAGGGGTCGTGCGTGAGCCGCCGACCGCTCGAGTTCGACCCACCAGAGTCAGGCCACCCTTCCGGGAGACGGGGGTCGTCCAGGCCACCGCAGGCCCGACGTCGGGCTTGGTCTTCGACCCAGGCGCCGAGCTCCACCGCCTCCCAGGAGCGGCCAAAGGTTAAGTTGGGCCTGTCCCTCTACATGAGGAAATTTCAAAAATAGTCAGTCAACAAATAGTCTGGGGACGATTTTTTTAGCATTTGCATTTCGAGGTATTTGTTGGGTATTTCTATCATTTCGGCCAAAATCCCCCTGTAGGGGGACAGGCCCGACCTAAGCCAAAGGGGGTCGGCTCCCTCTGGAGGTCAGAGCGCGCGCTTGCGCCCGTTGGGCTCGGGAGGGCGGGCAAGGCAAGAGTGGCCTCCGAAGGTCGCGTGGAGTCAGCAGCCGCCGTGGGCCCTGCGCTTGGGATGCAGGGGTGGGCCTCCCAAAGGGGAGATGCCAGACGGAGCCGCGGGTCCGAATCGCGAGGCTGCAGACCCGTGCGGCCCCTCGAGACGCGCTCCCTTGTTATGTCAGGGGCTTCCGAGGGCATACCGCAGCTCTTCGCTTCACCCACTTGTCTCGCTGGGCAAAAGAGACAGCGCCACAGCAGAGGCCAACATGTTGCTGTCAAGTGCCCGCGCCCGCGGGTCGAGCACGTCGGCCTCTATAGGTTGATGCCCAAGCTGACCCCACGGACGGTCGGGGTGAGGCTCAGTGGAGGGCAGCTTCTTTGCCCCTGCGCTGCCGAAGAGCGTTCTTGTCATCGAGCATCTGGGCCGCCGTCGTGTGAGCTTTCTCCCCTGATGACCTGCAAACCCTCCAGGCGATCGCCCACCTCGGCCCACATGTGGGCACACGGGCTCTTGGGATGGGGTGCCCCTTAGACGGCCAGCAGCGCCAGCACAGCCAATGAGCGCTTTCGAGAGAACTCGAGCAGCGCGCGACGTGACAACATGAGAATCGGTTAGTCCTCGCTGGGGGCGTCGCTCTAAGGGACAAGGCCTGAAATCGGAGAGATGCGCTTCGCATTCACATCACCGATCGAATCTGACCAGCTGGCGATGCGGAGGGGGCTGAGTTCGAGCCTCGAAACACGCACGATCCATCAGTGAAGTTTGCACTGCCTACCAGGTGGGATGATCAGCGGCCGGCCCACAAGCCAGTTGTGGTAAGTACATCTGGTTGTGGTTCATTTGCCGAGCTTGAAGTTGTCAACTCCACTGCTCGCGCAATCATCCCACCCACACGCACACGCAACTTGGTTTGCAAAACCAATGCGGGGGCGATTGCGATGAGTGCTGGGTGTTGCCTGGTGCATCTCTGCGGCAGCGCTAGCCTGCGCATGCTCAAGCGCGCAGCGGCCAGATAGTTTGGCGCGACCGACGCGGACGCGGTGGCGCTGACCGCTCGGCACATCCCAGCGGGCAGTTCAGTGCGAGTCGGCGACTTGGGTGGGCGCGGTATCATGGCAACGTCGACAACGGTAGACACGATGATGATAGTAGCGATGCTGGTGGCGATGCTGACAGCGACGACGGGGCAGCCAGTGACGGCGCCGATGCTGATCACGCCAGCGACGATGGCGGCGTCTTCGCGTCGGCGCTGAAAGTTTTGGAAGGAATTCGAAATGCGCGCGCGGCAGACGCGCGAAATTGGCTTGCATTGTATTGTTTGACGCGGTTCGTACCACGTCAGCACGCGCGCAAGGGCGTACGAACGATTTCGACATGCGCGCGCGAAGCCCGTCTGGTAGCATTTTATGAACAGGTTGAAAACCGATGGTTCCCTGTCGAATTCGCAAGAGCGCGCGCACGCTTTTGTTGTATATCCGTGTTGCGAAACTGTTTTGTTTAAACAAACGAAAAATGGGCACTCCATTTTAAAATATTTCCGAAATCGAAGGTTTTTGGAGGATTGCGGCATGCGCGCGAGACGACGTGCGAAAATTATGCAACTTATGTTTTTGATAAACGAGTGCGCGCGCATTGTATGTTTTGCAGAGGATGGTTGGAGGGACCGATACCGGCCTGGCTGGGATAGTATGGATTCACAGCAGAATCTTATGTATTATGCATTGGTTCTCGGTGAAACGATAAGTCCGGGGGGAAGGTGGTAGAACTAAAATCTTTTTCAGAAGAATCAGTGTCCGCCTGGCGGCGTTGGAGCCAACACGGGGGTTCGGGGACCAAACGCCGAACACACAATTCACGCGCCTCAGCCCCCAGTGCATCCGTTTTCTGCGCCGCCTGACGGAGCATAAGGGCCAAAACGTTTTCGCCGCCAAATTTCAAAGGCAGGGCACCCAACCCGCCGGCGAAAGAGTACGCTGCAGGAGCTTCTGCAGACTCGGCAGATGGCGGGGAGCTCAGGCAGCGGCGGGCCATGCGAGCCTCGCGTCAAGAAATGCTGGCCCCACCAACGCTCCGAGGTAGGCCCCAGACCAGGCAGCGAAGGAGTCTTGGTTGGGATGCTCGTCCTTTTCACGAGCACGCCTCACATGCGCATCACCAAACTGCTCGATGAATGCAGGCGGGAACCGATATTGGTCCACGGCGGCAGTCGCTGGTCAAAACCTCATAGTCGAAGTCCAGCTCTCAACCGATTCCCCTCACCAGCAGGCGTGTGATGCTCGATGAGCTGGTCTAGCACTAGGCTGGCACGGTGGCCACTGACATCGAGCTCTTGGCCTGATGCTCTAGCTTGTTGGAGCGCCGTCCCCCGCCGCATGATGGACACGCGCAGAGACGAGCGCCTGCGCTGGGGGACACCGAGTTTGTGTTCGGTAATGCTGGCCGTGAATGCCCTGAGCACGCTCCTAAGCGAAGGGGCTGGACATTGGCTTGGCTGGTTGCGAACCGAGGCATGAGAAGGGATACCACAATTCTATCGGAGTCTGTGTGGAAACGGGCCAGGACGGCGGAGCTACGAAACAGCGGAGCGGATCTTCAACGTTGATTCCAAGTGCAGCGGCAAGGGTTCCATCGAGGAGTTTGATAACAGCGTGCTGGCATCCAGAGAGGCATCTGCACACACTCTTGCCAGTTCTTCTGACAATCAAACATTCGCGGCAGGATGGTGTCAAGCTCCAGGGAAGATCACGAACAAGGACGATACAGTGTAGGCTCGTGAACATCCCGTCGGAAACATTGGAGGGAGCATCGCGAGATACACATATGTTGAAGAAGCCGGTCCGCTTGTGGAGGGTGCGGAGCTCCGTTGGGGACGAGCTTTGTCGTTCATGAAGCACAGAAAGGTAGTTATCGACAAAGGAGCGGAAGGAGCTAAGAGCTGTTCTGGCTCAAGCTTCGCCCAACCGGATCTTGCTCGAGCCTTGAGCCAAGGGGCAAACAAGCACGCTGCAGGTGTTGGTCAGCACCCTTACCTTCACGCTGCTAGCCTCTTCGACATTAACTTCCGCAATGGCTGGATAGGCAGCTAGGCTGGTGTGACATCCCTCCCGAGAGTGGATGGAAGAAGAGATCCCAGTTTTCCCTCTCGTCCGCCTCGGGGTCACCCGCCGGAGCCTTGGCTCCATTCCAGGACGCACGGGCGCTTGGTGCGATAAGAGGATGGACGAGAGGTGGTTGGACATCGGAGCGGGGACCAAGATGGCAGTCTGGGTCCCTGCGGACGGAATCGCCCTGTCCTGATGCTTGGGGGCATACTCTCGCAGCGCCACTTCCTCAGGCCAGGCCCGCCGCGCTCGTCATTGTAGCCGCGACCCCAGCCGCATCCGGCTACAAACCTTGCCTAGACCATCCACAACATTTGTGCCAGTACCTCAGAGGTTCTCATAAAATGGCGAACGATCTTCCAGGATGTGGCCTACATGCCTTCTGTATTGTTTCATCTCGGTGGGCTCATCGTGAGCACGACCCCGAGGGAACACTTTGGGGGCCTGGCAATCGTTTTCCCTCAGCAGAGCGGACCGACACAGGATCACCAGCATCGATTCTAGCATCACTGTCTGTCCTGTCCAGGTTGTCACTTGCATCTCCCTCCTCACTGAGTTTGTGAATCTCGGTGAGGTGGCGGAGACAGACAGCACCAAGATGCGCATGCACCGTCGTAGCCACACCATCGCCGAAGAGATCCCTCGTGTGCCCACGGGCGCGTTGATGGACCGCCAGTCCCTCCGAGTTGGAGCAGCTCGTCCCCTTGAATACCGTTTGTCCTCCAGCATCTTCCTGAATATGCATGCTTCGAATGTCGCCACATAGTGTCGAGTCGCGCATTTCGTTTTCAAAAGGTGCTAGCCTGGCCAGCACCTCGGGTTCCGGAAGCTCTGCTTCCAAATGTGACCACAACAGCTCCGTGCTCCTGTTCTTCACAGATGCCTACGGTAGGTTCGCGTCGTGTCGACCAGCGGCGACCCCGCCGCCGACGTTCAACGTTGAACGCCGACGGCGGCCCAGAATCGGTCGATGTTGAACGATCGGACGTTGCGGAGACGGCCGATCGTTCAAGGTTGAATGATCCAGCGCGGTGTCAGGAACCAACGCCAGGGTCGACACGGCACGGACCTGCCGTACCCGAACACGTGCACAGGTAGATAATGAAGAAGAAACAGATCGACGAGCAATCCAACGCCTCTGCGCGCCTCCGCTGCTGAGCGTCGTTTCACAGGGGTCGCGCCGTGGCCTCACCCGCTGCTACGGCCTCGCAGACCTCCTCTGTTTGAGACGGCACCTGGGCAGGAAGCATTCGACCTCCGATTGGAGGCCCGCTTGGACCTCGAAGGTCGAGATCTGCTGCAAGTTGGGTCAGATCGACACCTCCCTACTGGTCAAGTATGACGAGCCGCTGCACTTCCAATGCCAGCAAATACATCCACGTTGTCCCCCACTTTCGCTGGCATCCTGAAGGTCCTCGCCCGCCCGCCAGATGGCATCAGGCGGTTGTACGCTGCCATGCGGGAGCCATCGATCAGAGTCGGAGCAGACCAT